>BQNB010185354.1:0-12225 GCA_026074375.1 Tanacetum coccineum
ATATCAAAACCTTAATTTTAAACCCAACTTTTATAAATACATTTAATTTTGATTGTTATATGAATCGTTTATAAATCCATTTTTAATTACTATTGTTATATGAATATGTTAAATATATTTATAGACTATATATTATAATCATTATTTTATATTGTAATAACTAATGCATAAGTATATTGCACAAAACTTAATTTTTATATGGTTATTATATATTGTTATAGATTTTATATAGGATATATTTATAAAACTATATATTATAATCATTATTTTATATTGTAATAACTAATGCATAAGTATATTGCACAAAACTTAATTTTTATATGGTTATTATATATTGTTATAGATTTTATATAGGATATATTTATAAAATATATATTATAATCATTCATTTATAATAATGAACTTGTGTTACATTTACTTGTTATATGATTTATATCAACCATATTTACAAAATATATTTTATAACTATTATTTTAGAATCATTAATACTTTGCATTTAATAATAATTAATAATTGCATTACATTTAATTATTATAGAATTTATACAAATCATATTTACAAAATATATTTTATAATTTTATTTTATAAGCATAAATACTTTGCATTTAACAATAATTAATACTTACGTTACATTTAGTTATTATATAATTTATATAAGACATATTTACAAAATATATATTATAGTTATTGTTTTATAATCATAAATACTTTGTATTTAAAGCATGGAATACATATTATTATTATTATTATTATTATTATATGGACATGTAAAACATATTTATAGACTATATATTTAATATTATGATCATTAGTTGATACTGTCATAACTATATATTATAGTCATTCATTTATAATAATTAATACTTGCATTACATTTAGTTGTTATATGATTTATATCTAACATATTTACAAAATAAATTTTATAATTATTATTTTATAATCATAAATACTTTGCATTTAACAATAATTAATACTTACGTTACATTTAGTTATTATATAATTTATATAAGACATATTTACAAAATATATATTATAGTTATTGTTTTATAATCATAAATACTTTGTATTTAAAGCATGGAACTTAACCTTTATATAGATATAGAAATCATAAATACTTTGTATTTAAAGCATGGAACTTAACCTTTATATAAATATAAATATAGAATATATAGATAAACTATATTAATTACGCCTCTATTAAATTGCAATTCTTTTTGTAGACAAACAAAATAGGATGGAGGAAGTATTTAAATAAAACCAATAAAAATAGTTAATACGAGTAGTTTAAATATACATTTAATAGTACATGTTATCATTAACTCATTAGTATATAATAGTTGAGTAAATAAAGATAGACCAAATAACAATGTGTAAAGTAAAAAAGTTGACTATTATGCAACAAATTCAACAACTAGAAATGATGGTTCCAAAATACAATATTAGAACCTTTTGTTAACTCTTATTATCTAATAATTAAATAAACATTAACAAGATACTAATAAATCGAATATAACGTTATGTCAATTTTTTTTCAATAACTAGTTACTCCTATTATTTAGTAATTATGTAAATAAATATTAACCAAATTACAGTGTATAAATTAAATTATTATATGTTCATATTTTTTATTAACTCAATGTTATATAGATTAAATATAAATATATACAATTTAGTATTAAAAATAAAACATGTTATGTTTAGTTTCAAGCAACAAATGAATTATAATAAACACATGATAATTAATTAATGATTGTTTGTTTGTATATATCTTTCCAAGTATTTGCATCTATACCGGACTACCTAGTAGTAATAGAACTACAAATATCTATCAAAAAAACGTCTCATTTAGATTTGGGCTTGGCCTTTCTTTTCGTCGAACATTCTTTTTATTACGGAAAATTCCATAGAAGCCACACATCACAAAATATATGACCTTGGAACATGCTTATTATCTTCCTTCGGCAGTTTGACATTATCGATCCAGACTCCATTCTCCGTATGAGTTAATATCATTTAATGCAAGTGCCCTACCTCCGATTTATTAATTAGAAATCTTCTTTGCCGTGTTTCAAGGTAAGAACAATATGATCAATGGTTGTTCAATCCCCGACATCACAATTCAGAACACAAGGATAGAGACTCAATATCTATACCACGTCTTGGAAATGTTGAAAATCTAGTAGGTAAGGAGTTCGTATTATCCTTCCAAGCGAAGGAGAACTGGTCACTTTGTTGGGAACATATCGATTTCCAACTAGTTTTTAGATCACCTTTCGGAAAGTAATCGCGAATCTATATGTTTCTTGTCGATAGCCACGGTGGTATAACCACCTGATTGTTCAATGTCCAAGACATGGAATCAGGGAGATGAATAGCACCACTGGGTTAATCACTTTCGCTAACTCTTCAACTTGAGTGAGTTCAAGCCATCCTCTCGGATGTGCTACGAAACGATGTGGTAAAGATAGGATGACGCAGTTTTTGACCTACTGTAATTTGTTTTGCTGTTTTCGAGAGCATACGCTCTAGGGTATCTATTCTTAAGTTGCCCCCATCAACACACTCGTCATCCAAGATTAAAGTCGAAAATGGCATTCCCATGTTTCTTTTCATGAACAAAAAGCAGGTTAATACCCTTTTTCCTCAAGCCTCCTAACCTATTTTAATAATACTTTATCCAACATGAATTAGCTCCTTTACCGAAATCTCAACAATCTTGCATTGGCTCCGTGTATAGCCTGATAACCCGAGGACCAAGGGCGTAGGCTCTATGGGCTAAAAATCAAAACCCATTTAAATATCAATCCTCTATTAGAAGCATTAAGGACTTAACATACTAGCACCACCGATTACTTCTAGGAGCAAGAGCCTTCTTCATTGAACCCTCGAAGCTTTTTTACCCGAACTCTCATGACCATTGAAGAAATTTACTTCGGAAGGATTCCAGGAATTTGAATGAACTTGCAGGAACTTAAAACATTGACATGTGAAAAATAGGCTTCGAGCAAAGTACGATTTGATTAACAAGAGCCGCCCTACAATCGATAACATTTTCATATTCATCTTGATAGACGTCTTTCGATTCTATCTATAATGTCTACCTAGATTGAAAATTTTATTCATGTACCCTCAACATAAGAACCAAGATATAAAGGTGCTTTATGAACAAGACATCCGAATTTGGTCGCCGCTTCGACGAGACTTTACATTTTCAACTTCAATGCCCCTGATTTTGCTTTTGCACATATGATTTTTAAACTGAAACTTATAGAACAACAATCAAGAACATGGATGAGAGACAAAGTTCGAAGTTATATTACTTTCGCTCCATTCAACTTATAAAAACGCATCATCCGCATAGAACTTGTGCGAAAGATTAACCAAACCATCCAACATCGATACCATGGAACTTCCCGCTATCAACCACTCTTTGAATGGAAAATATGGAGGATTTCCATGATTAATAAGATAAAAAAAGGAGAAACGGATCACCTTGTTTAAGACCTTCTACCAAATGAAACTCGGGATCGGTTGGATAACATTGATAATGATAGCCCTTTCGAAGAATGAAGACAAACATTGAATCCATTTTCTCCATATATCCCCAAAACCCAAAACTTGCCTAAAAACTATCATCAAGAAAATCCACCTTACGAGTCATATGCTTTTTCAAAGTCCACTTTGAAAAGAAGAGTTTGGTTTTTTTCTTCTTTACACCAAATTGACTTTCATTAAAATAAAAGGCCCATCAAGAATATTGCCTATTATATAATGAAAGCACGATTTGATCCTCATTTAATTCCCCCCAAGACATCAACATAAGCGATTAGTTAAAATCTTAGCAATGATTTTTATATAAGCTACCAATGCAGGCTAATCGGTCTAAAATCATTAACAAGATTAGCATCCGGAATTTTCGGAATTAAGGCAATGTAAAGATGAATTACACCCTTTGGGTTTAAATCAGAAAAGTTAAAAAATACCTCCCACCGCTTCAAACATCCATATCCACAAAGATGCCAAAAAAGTGTCTGAAAAATCCAATGTGAATCCATCGGACCCGGGGCATTTGTCGGGACCACATTCCCAAAACCGATTTTATTTTTTTATCATAGAACTCTCCTCTCACATAGTTTACTTTTGCTATGAGAAATTTGATTAGGAAAAGTCAAGACTAATAGAAGCAGTTAGGTTGGTCCGGCTATCCAAATCGATTGGCAAAATGGTCGAAGAACTTCTTTCTTGACTCATTCGGGGTTTTCAAGCCATTACCATCAACCATAACCCCCTATTATTTTGAATAGTACGCATTTTGTTTTATGATGACCATGGAAAAAAACCGGAAGGATTTCTTCTCATTCTACCGCCCAATTTAATTTTGGACTTTTGAGCCCTTTCCATTAGATTCTAAATTATCTATCTTTTGGATTTGATGAAGAATAGCTAAGCGGGAATTGACCAGCTCTTCATTCCCAAGCCCTCTATCAATATCCAGATCAATATAAACACATGATATAATATTAATGATTGTTTAGTTTCAAGCAACAAATGAATTATAATAAACACATGATATAATATTAATGATTGTTTGTTTGTATATATCTTTCCATATAAGAAAATAAAAATATCAAGATACATAAATAATAACAATAAGTCTAGTTAAACACTACAAAAGTTATTTATCAAATGTAATAATTCAGGATACATAAGTAAACATAAATTTAGTTAAACATCTACAACAAAATAAATGAAAGACCTATTAGAAACTGAAAGTACATCAATTCTACCTATCAGTTGCTATATAGTAGCCGCGCAAAGCAGTGAGTTCGAGGACGAATGTTGTTAAACGATTTTCTGATTCTACGTTTCTTTTTGTGAATCTTGTTTAACAATTTTCTACAATGAATTATAGTTTTAGAGATTGCTATTATTAGTAATAAATCATATAAAATTTAAAAATACACTAATTGCACATTAAATTACGACTATAAATTGGAGGGCTGTTACAAGTCTACACATTTGAAACATTTAATTTTCTAGATGTAACTTACTTTTCCATTATTAGTAAGTGTTTTGTCTGAATTTTTTAAGTATTTCATTTTGAGAAGGGATCAGATACATTCTAATGTAGTACAGATAAAAACTTTTTGCTAGCCTGTAATTTTCCATGTGTTAACTCTATACAACTAAACTTAAATGTATGCAGTTTGGTTTACCAAAAGTTTTGTCATGCAATGAGGAAATTGTCTCTTGAACTTATGGAGTTGCTTGAGATTAGCTTGGGTCTAACTAGCCGTAAGTACTATCGAGAGCTGTTTGAGGATTGTGTTTCGATAGTGAGGTGTAACTACTACCCAAACTGCGACACTCCTGAGCTAACTTATGGGGTCGGACCACATTGTGATCCGACAACATTAACTGTACTTTATCAAGATCAAATTGGAGGACTAGAAGTGTTTGTGGATAACAAGTGGAAATCTGTTCAACCTCGTCCTAACGCATTGGTTATCAACATTGGTGACACTTTTACGGTACATTCTATTTTGCGCAGTAGTTAATATATACTTATTTCCATTCATGTGAAGTTCTTATTGGGGTATTATTCAATATGCAGGCATTATCAAACGGAAAATACATGAGCTGCCTGCATAGGGTGTCGGTGAACACTAAAACGCCAAGGCTGACGTTAGCATTCTTCTTGTGCCCAAAAAGTGATAAAAAGATGAAACCGCCTCAAGAGCTAATCGATAAAGATGGGAAACAAGAGTACCCTGATTTCACATGGGAAGAGTTCCTTGGCTTCACTCAAAAGCACCACAGGGCTGATGAGAATACTCTCGCCTTGTTTAACAAATGGCTCCATTCTTCCAGAAGTACAACTGCATAGGTGCCAATAAGAAGCTAGTTCTTATGAAACTCAAATAGCTCATGCTATTATATGCTTGCAAAGACAAGTTTACTGCATTATGGTTGTTAAACAATGAGATATTTTCTGTCTGATAAACAAGGTTTTTTATTTGCAAATTTAAATTGCAACATATATTACTGCAATATGGTTGTTTTTTTCTTTTGGCATAGTTCATGTGCATATATGTATTTGCTTCATACTGTATATCTTTTGAAGGGTCATAGGTTCTTGAGTAAATTGCAAAAATCATCCATGTGGTTTGTAGTTTGTGGCACTAATCATCCCTAGCCGATACTATTGGCACTAATCATCCCTGAGTGGTGAAATGTTCGACAAAAATCATCCCTAGGGATGATTTTTGCAAAACTTTTTGTTAAACTTTTTGCAAAAATCATCCCCACAAAAGGATGATTTTTGACAGATATTTGCACGCTATGGATGATTTAGTGTCAATAGTATCGGCTAGGGTATGTTAATGCCACAAACTAACAAAACCTACAGGGATGACTTTTGCCAATTTACTTCTAGGCTTCTTTTTGTATGAAAGCTGGACAAACACATACCCTTGCCCCGGATATAAACATTTGTCTCCCGTTGAGATATGAACTAACAACTTAAACGGTCGTTGGATCATAAGTTACTAAAGGTAGTCTTAATACAGCGGGTTTAGGCTGATTATGATATGTTGGATTCTAAGTAACTAGGGAATTGTCTTAAAACGCAGGTTTAGGCATGATTACCATATTTTAGGTCCTGGATGACACTTTCATGTGGCTTCAGGTTTCATTGGAAATATATTAAACAATCTGCAATGGGCGTATGCAACAATTGTATTTATCCTGTTGCTGATGCCACAGTTGAGTTGAATCGACCGGTTCTTGGACATTGGTTCTTATTTCTTAAGGCGTCTTGGAGATGATCTAAATTTAAATATCAGCACAAAGCTCACTTTCATATCTGATAGGAAAAACACATAGATGCAGAGTATATAAAAGCTAAAAAATATAGTTCTAACAATTTAAACTGATTATGGTCAAAGATTAGTCTTGGTCTCAAATTCAATTTATACCAGAATATCCACAAAGGCACAAATATAATCGATATAGTTCTATAACAATTTAAACTGATTATGGGTTAAATTGATGATAGAGTATAGTAAAGCTAAAAAAATAAATGACTTCACGATGTCGGTCCAATGTCCTCTTGATCACGTGTGGTATCGTTAGTAGGACCATGAGCTACCACGTCAGCTTCTAGATCTTGTTGGTCAAGGGACGAGTCAGGATGAGCTACCACATCAGCTTCTAGATCTTGTTGGTCAGGGGACGAGTCAGAAGCTTCAGAATTATCAACTGCATCACCAGGGAAAAATTCAGGAGACAGAAATATGATACGCTGAGGTTCTAAAACCTGAAATTCATGATCCGGCTTATGCTGCTGATTAAATCTTCCAGGGAGATTAGAGGAACTGTTGTAGCAATCTTCACATAGGTCAAAACCGATCTGCTCTAAGCAATCTTTGCATTTGTAACGCTTTCCGATGAGTGGATAAATCTGTAGGAAGAACCAATATTAACCAAAAAGTGAACTTTGAAACCTTATTTTGAATCTGATGTAAAGTTTGATGGAATTATCCTTAAAAACGAAGTTTTTGAATCAATTTAAAAAATCAATACTAGAGGTTAGAGGTTGTAATGTCGACCCATATAACTATGAATGGGTCTATCTGAGTTGTGTACTATCTCAAAAGGGTCGAACAACTCCAAAATATGTAAAAAAAGAAGATTACCCCGCAACAGTCGCAACCAACTCCAAAAAGAGGATAGTTGTCAGCTCATCTTGATGGGTCTTGGCATGGTCACATGGTTGTCTGACAGACAAAATTTACTTTTTACTATTTTTTTTTTTATGTTTGGCTCAGTAGAGGATCGTTGTCAGCTCATCTTGATGGGTCTTGGCATGGTCACATGGTTGTCTGACAGACAAATTTACTTTTTTTTATGTTTCTCATTTAATTCTGATTATTCTTACTGTCAATTAGCTTTTGCAAATGAAACAATGGAGTTGTATGGTAAATTGTGGGTAACTTGGACATGAAATGCCTAATACAAGAAGATAATAATGTTTCTTCTACGGTCTGGTTAATTCAGCATCGAACTCATTCTTAACCTCCCTTTTAATTCACACATTTCTTACTTAAATTCGTTCATGAAATATTGAAATGTGTTCATCAGCCAAAGTTTTGCTTATTTTGAATATAGGATGAAACTTTTAGTGAAAATCTGGAAATAAAGGGTGTTGGGTTTATCCCACATTGCTTCAGTAGTGGAAGTTGAGAGTGAGGAAGGATGTATATAAAGAATAAGCTGCATTACGTCAAAGGCACGCAGCCAAGCAATGAGCACAGAGCGAACTATTCTTTCGCCTTTTACTAAAGAATACCGTGTGCTCGTTGTATAAATTGGCATACGCCTATTTTTGGAGAGCTTCTTCCCAAAAGGAAGAACTCCAACCAATTTTAAGTATAAAGTATTTTCAGTTATACAGTAAAAAATGCAAGTAAAGGATGGTATATTCGCATGTTTCATGTTTTACATTCTACCCTTTTAATTCATCACCAAAATTTACGAATATACTAACACAAAATGGCCACCATGAAGACAATGAAGTTAGCTTAATAAGTAATTATTCAAATTAGCTTAATAAGCTACATTAAGACAATGAAGTTAGCGTACAATTTATCAATTGGAATAAGATTAACACTTATTGTCCATCCTCCCTGCGATTAACATCTCCAGCATTAGTGACCCACATGATTTTTCCACGGCCTCTCGCTTTTTTGATGTCTCTCATGAGTTAAATAAGCAAAAGACATTAACAGGCAAAATGGGTGAGTTCAGATTAAAGTGGGTTAGGTCGACCCGCAAACTTTTTTTCCCGGTTAATAGAGTCAATTAGCTTTCGATGTTGGTCTATTAGGTGCAAATGAAACAATGGAGTTGTATGGAAAATCATGGGTAACTTGGAGACGAAACGCCTAATACAACAAGATAATAATGTGTTCATTTTCATTAACACATCTAACTCATTCTTAACCTCCCTTTTAATTGAGACATTTCTTACTTAACTTGTAGACGAAACGCCTAAGTAGCTGCAACATCACTCATTTCTATATATAGTAACATTTGGAGCTTTGGCTTCATTTATAATCTCATATAATTCATGCTTGAGTACTTACAAAGTAGAGCTTTTGTCCATCTGTAATCATATTTCTGTTATTATATAAGAAAAGGAAGGAAGGTCCAACTTGAAATGATCACCAACAGTTTTCAGTGTAAAGCTAGGTGTATGACCGGCAAAATGCCCCCTTGTGCGTGCTACATAGAAAAGTCCAAGGTAAAACAGCTCACTCGTCAATCATTCAGAACCAGCCGAGGGATTAGGACCCAAAACCAAATAATTAATTTTTTGAACTTATAACCATTTATCCCATTTGAGTAGGCGTGTAGCTTATAATTTTTTCCTCGTCTTTAATCCTTAACTGGTTTGCAAAAGATATTGTTAGTTTGTTGTCATTAGGAAAGAAAACAGAATAATCAAGCCAATTGACATGTAAACCCAATTGACATATAAATCCAAATTCTATGTAAACCCAAAAAATAGGCAGTGCATCCCACATCGACCAGAGTGAAATCTTTTGCTTGCTTTATAAGGCGGACAAGGGGCACCTACTCTTGTCCCTTCGGGGACATCCGATAAAATTGGAACGATACAGAGAAGATCATGCGCAAGGATGACACGCACAAATCGAGAAATGGTCCAAATTTTTTTCCTCTCAAGAACCACTGATTTTTGTCGCCACACCCACCCTTAATCGCCATCTTGGCTGCTGATTTTCATTTTCATCATCTTTTGCCCTGCTACAAAAAAAAGGACACTGGTTCAGTGTTGTACATATATGGAATAGTATACCGACTCCATTTTGGTCAAGTATCTTATAAAATACGATTGGTTTTATCCATCTGGTTAGACTCTTTGGGGACAACTACATACACACTTGGTTGGTTTGCTTATACTTATGGTCAATGTTCTTGATCACTTGCGTCTCTCTACAGATGGACAACTGGAACAGATTTAATTGTAACAGCGGGGTACATTGGTTGAGAATTGCTGCCATTTTCCGCTTAGCCAGTTCGTGTAATGGCTTCTGGAGCGATTGATATTAATCACAAAGATGAAGTCTATGATGCCAAGGTATAGTGCTCTTTTATACTTTATATCTGGTGTTAAAAGATGACCATTAAAAATAGCACATTTGACTTCTATGGTCAAAGCCACTGAAACTTAATCCTAAATTAGTTTTTATATTCTTAATAATTTCGAGATGTTAAGCTATTAAATTGAACCTGCAATAATCTGTGCAAAGGAAAACATGTTGATGTTAATTTTGTAGTTAAAGTGCATGTCAATGTTTAACTTAAGGAAATGTATGTTTGACCTAAAAAATCAACATTTAACTGAATATTAGAGAGTCGGGTCGCCTAGGTGCACTGTGGTGCCCTATAAACGTCACCTCCGCACACACCCTATAACATCACTAAGACTATAACATCCTCCCCAACTATAACATGTTACAGGGCATGTGGGACTCATAACACATCACCGACAATACCCCACTCACAAAACAAAACAAAATGATACGGAAAAAAAATAACGCTCGTTAAGTGGCCGGCGAAGGGATGGATAAAGCGAAGATGGCCCCAACCAAAGTGCAATTTTGCGGCGCCATTGGGCAAAAAAGACCTATGACGTGTTACCGCAGCTGCACGTGCACTCTTATGCTCTTTGTGCCAGTGTATTGTCATTGAGGTGCCTGATATTATTGTTAATACATATTTTATCATTGAATTTGACAACGGGGCAAGAGGCACGCTTGATCTGTTTTTGTTCGCCAAAGGAAGTAAAAAAAATAGCAATAAATTTATGTTATTGGTAAAAATTGAAAGGTGTTGTAAATATGCAATAGATTTTCATTATTTGAATTGGGTTTTTACAAGTTCAATACCTTAAAGTCAAATTCAAAACATAAAATAGTTTGCAGCCTTTCTGTACGGTTTGATATGTGTTAAAACCTTGTCCTAATATGCTTGGTATATAGTATATATAAATATATAAATTTATAAATATTTTCATATTTTGTGCCGCTTTAAGTCACGCCTTAAAAACGCCATGACTCGCCATGGCTTGTAAAGGCGTAAGGCTTGGCCATGCCGCCATGCCGCGCCTCACGCTATTTATAACCTTGGTATATACCAAGTTAATATTTACTTATTTTGTGTCTTTTACCTTTCAGTTCATTAAGTTGAAGGCCCTCTTCTGCCATTTCTAGACATTGAAATTTGGTGTTCCTTGTGACAAAGAGTTAAAGATTGTCACATCCCCAAAATATCGCAGCGAAAAGGTAACCCGGGGCATGACTTCATAGCACAAAGAAACACAAGAATATAAAGAACGACCTCTATATGAGTCATTTAAAAAGTTGTTCATCCGATACATTACATAAAGTATTATTAGCAGACCTAATTGATATACCCGAAATCACTTCAGCCCATGTACAGGACAAATCATCAAGTCTACACATCGTTTTAAGCCGATTCCAAATCTCCTTAGCAAAGTCACAGCTAAAGAAAAGGTGGCTGTGTGAATCTTTGCAGCTTTGACAAAAAGGTAAAGGCTAAAGATGTAATAATGATGCTAAATAGAAGTTACCTTATTGCATTATTCAATATAAGCTGTGCAAGCCTTATTTGATACTAACAACAAAATTTCACTACTTTTTAGTAACATTCCACCACATTAGGAGATGCTTAGTAACGTCTTTTGTAATAAAACTATTTAATCAGTGGAAATAGAAGTTTTTCTAAAAATATTTTCATGTCGAAGCATGTGTCTTTGTGGTTGTCGATTATTGCATGTTTCGTCCTTGTGAGTTCTGGTCAGTGTGTTTAACGAAACGTGAAAAAATATTTTCAGAAAGGAAATGA
Source organism: Tanacetum coccineum (assembly GCA_026074375.1). Lineage (NCBI taxonomy): Eukaryota > Viridiplantae > Streptophyta > Magnoliopsida > Asterales > Asteraceae > Tanacetum > Tanacetum coccineum. The sequence continues at coordinate 11,953 of BQNB010185354.1, forward strand.
TATCATCAAAGGTCCTATTATCAGTCTTCATAAGAATTAGAGCAGCAGAATTAGTTAATATATACTTATTTCCATTCATGTGAAGTTGTTTTGTTTTGTTCTTAGTGGGGTATTATTCAATATGCAGGCATCATCAAATGGAAAATACATGAGCTGCCTGCATAGGGTCTCGGTGAACACTAAAATGCCAAGGCTGACGTTAGCATTCTTCTTGTGCCCAAAAAGTGATAAAAAGATGAAACCGCCTCAAGAGCTAATCGATAAAGATGGGAA
>BQNB010185356.1:0-12225 GCA_026074375.1 Tanacetum coccineum
GCCAAGTACTCTAAGTAATCAGTAGATGCCTTTATGTCATCATTCAGCATCACCTCTGGGATAGGCATTCCAAAGACAGGGTTTTAAGACCTTTATTTGTAAACTTTAAGTTATGAAGTGGAGTATCGAGCTTGATAATGTGCTAAAAGGAAAGAGGTATTTGGCAGATTTTGTCATTTTTTGTCATTTTTGGACATCACATATGTCACAATGAGCTTTGTGAATTGTGGATGAGGCATATGATTTTGTTTTTGTTTGTGGTTGAGTTCCCTTCGTAGTTCTCTAATTTGGTGTTGAATTCTTTCATAAATGAGTTCAGGGCAAGTCAACGTGCTTGCCTGTAGGCCATTTCCCCCATAACAGTTGATGAATTGGAGTCTTGACATGATCATATACACACTTACTTCCGATTGGTTTAACAACTACAAATTCTAAGTCTCATGAATGTTCTCCAGGGTTGGTGTTGTTCATTGATTCTTAGTATGGAAAGAACTTTGAATGGTGTATTGCATCAAAGATTATTGATAAATCTGATGATTTCTGTTTCAGGAGCTGGAGGTGTGAAAGGATGATCAGTGACTTTTGGAGTGATATTTAAAGCATTACGGAGTGGGTCTGCATTCACTTCAATCACTTGATCTTCTGGTTGGAAACAGAACTTTTGGTTAGACAATTCCTGAGTGATGGAGTACCAAAACTACTGCATGTAGATCTCAAGTACATCTGCACTTAAAATGTAAGCCTTCTAGAAGGACTGTTGCTTAATAATTTCTAAGCATACATTGAAAATCACATCTGGTTGAATCTTTTCCAAAGCAATCCTAAGGTTGCTCATTGGGATATGAGCTTCGTCTTTAACTAGAACCAGTGCAGCATCTTGTAGTTTATGTTGTTGTTGTTGCTCATCAAGTGATTAAGCCATTGTATCTATTTATAAAAAGTTCCAAGAGATATTCATATTCATAAGGGTTAGTGAGCATAAATATTTGATTTTCTCCTTTTAACAATTTTACTGATTGCTTGATCGATTAGATTCTATATGAATTTGGTTCAATTAAGTCATTATATTTCAAGAAGAACAGTCTACAAATCATCAAAGAAGAAATAAATCATATAAGGTCAAATAGATCCCATGCAAGTCAAAACAGTCTAATTTAAACAATCTAGAGCATTTATTGGATTAATTTTGGCTAAATGATTTAATTCACATAATTATGACATGAATTGATTAAGACTTGTTAATTTGATTTTAATAACTCAGAACACAAAGTGTTGCATAACTGATTATTTATGATTTAATTTGCATGAGTTATCTTAAGACAAAATGCTTGAAACAATGGTCAAAGTGCTTAAATTGACTAAGTCAAAAATCATATTTTATAGTCAAATGGCATAAATTGACCAAGTTAAACTGCATAAATTGACTAAGGTCAAAATGCAAATTTTGTGGTCAAATGTCATAAATTAACCAAGTCAAACTGCATAAATTGACTAAGGTCAATATGCAAGTTTTATGGTCAAATAGCATAAGTTGACCAAGTCTTAGGACAAAAGGCATAAGTTGACTGAAGTCAAAATACATCAAATGAGATGAAAATGCATAAGTTAACTAAGTCAAGATGTTTAATTTGAGAGCAAAATGCGAAGTTTGACCAAATTCAAACCGCATCTTGTGATATCAAATGGCACATGTTGACTAAGTCAAAATGCATTTAGACGACAAAATACATATTTTGACCGAGGTTAAACCGCACCTTTAGGTTCAAATTGCACCAAGAACACATCAAACAGCAACAAATCAAGAATTTTGCTTCAACCAACAATCAAACTATCATAATACAAACATTTTATCACATCAATCATAGGAATCATTCAAGAACAACAATCAAAAAAGATTTTTGATCCAAGAACACCATACTGTTTGAAAATTTTCGAACAAGGGATGAATTTTGAGACAAGAAAAATCAAGAGAGCCTTAAACACATCACACAACATTCCTAAACACTAAATAACACAAACCCACAAACTTAATCATTCCCTTTGGGAATTTTAAATAGAAAACGAGCTTAAAATAGTCCTAGTGACTTCATGGAAGTGATTTATTACAAAAGGGCTATGGCCTATTCATTAGGACCCTAAGGAGATCAAAACCCCTCAATCAATTTAGGATTTTAAACACTTTCAAAAATCAAGAATCCAAGCTCCCAATTAAGCAATTTCGTATGATTTTATGTGTTTGAGGTTGATTTCTTTTAATCCTAGTGTTGTTTAATGATAATAAACATATATGAATCATTACCTTTTGATGGGAAAACACGAATTTGATTCTTGGTTTTTGCAAGGTTATGTTTTACTTGAGGAAGAACAAAAGGTGTGTTTCGTTTGACATAAACAAACCGACTTTCTATCTTCTTTTAAATGCAACATGTGACTTTTCCTAAGGCATATTTAACTAAGGTTATTAGCAAACTAAGTCCTTGAAGTTTTAAGCCTAAATTAGGTAGCACATATTTTAAAAATAGGTCCCTAAAGATTTAACAAATGATGTTTAAATCCCTTTTAAGTTAATAAATTAACTCCCCTTTAAATAATAATTTGACATTTATCAAAACTTTTTCTGTTTGTTCCTTATTAATGAAAGACCGTTTAAAAATATTATTTTAGAACATTTTTTCTCCCTCTCAAACAATGACCCATTTTCTATTTAAAGAGTTGTAGTCGTTGTTTGAGTGAAATAAATTATCTTTTTAAATCTTTGAAGTTTCCTTGAAAATTCTGATTTATCCTGAGATAAAAACTTTTCCACTAATAAAAATAAATGCACTGACACGTACACTTATTTTATAGAAAGCACGGGTTGTGTAGCAAAGTATACACAAGCCTTTGTATGAATATTAAGTAATTCATACCCGAGTAATTTAATTCCCGTTGTGAGGTCAAGTTTTTTTTTGGCGAAATACTTGCCTTTAAAATGAAGACCGGGTTGCTATCTGAAATAATAGAAAACCAATGACATGTTTTCTTTCTGCTAGTCTTTTCAGCGTATCATGAGACATACTTTTCATTCCAAGATTGTTGATAAGAAAGTCAAGTCTTTCTCGTCCCAATGCCTTGGTAAAGATATCTGCCAGCTGATATTCGGTTCTGACAAAGTATAGCTCAACCACACCATTTTCTACTTGCTCCTTGATGAAATAGTGTCTAATGTCAATATGCTTGGATCGGGAATGTTGGACGTTGTTGCAGCATAAAGCAATAGCACTCTTGTTAGCGCAGTACAGAGGAATATGTAACAAATGGTCAATGGCTTCTGAACAATTCAGTTGAGGACCCGAGCCTCAACTCTTGACTCCTGGAATAATCAGTTCAGGACTCGTACCAAATCCTCCTTCTCCAACACCGTATGTACCATTGATCAAGATGCACCATCTCCAAGTACTTCTCAAACCCCTCAAGAAACACTATCTCCAGTAATTCCTTTCGGTGTTGAAGAACATTTTCACGATATTGAAGTTGCACATTTAGATAACGATCCCTTCTTTGGTGTTCCAATTCCAGAACCAAATTCTAAAGAATCTTCTTCAAGGGATGTTATTCCAAATAACGTGCACGCAGTCAATCAACCACCTGAACACCTCAGCAAATGGACCAAGGATCATCCGTTGGATGATGTCATTGGCAATCCCTTATGACTCGTCTCTACAAGACACCAACTACAAAACAAAGCCCTGTTTTGCTACTCCAATGCTTTCTTTACTTCTGTTGAACCAAAGAATTATAAAGAAGCTTTGAAAGAATCTTGTTGGATCAAAGCTATGCAAGAAGAACTAAACGAGTTTGAAAGACTTGAAGTATGGGAGCTCGTCCCTCGTCCAGATCGTGTCATGATCATTACCTTAAAATGGATCTTCAAGGTGAAATTAGACGAACTGGGAGGTGTTTTGAAAAACAAGGCTAGGTTGGTAGCAAAGGGATATCGTCAAGAAGAGGGAATCACTTTGAAGAATCTTTTGCACCAGTTGCACGACTAGAGGCCATAAGAATCTTTATTGCATATGCCACTTACATGAACATGATTGTCTATCAAATTGATGTCAAGACGGCGTTCTTAAACGGTATACTACGTGAAGAGGTCTACGTCAGTCAACCAGACGGATTTGTAGATCAAGATAACCCCAACCATGTGTACAAGCTAAAGAAAGCTCTTTACGGGTTAAAGCAAGCACCACGGGCTTGGTATGATTTGCTCTCATCGTTTCTATTATCTCAAGAATTCTTTAAAGAGCGATTGATCCCACATTGTTCATCCGTCGAGAAGGCAAAGACATCTTACTGGTATAAATCTATGTAGATGACATTATATTTGCCTCTACTAAACCTGAACTTTGTGACAAAATTTCTAAAATAATGTGTTCTAAATTTAAGATGTCGATGATAGGCAAAATGTCATTTTTTTCTTAGACTTCAAATTTCCCAAAGTCCTAGAGGCATCTTTTAATTATGTTTGAGATAATTAAAAAACATGATGGTATGGAAAACAGTGACTCCAGTGGATACTCCTATGGTGGGAAAAACCCAAATGGCATGCAGATCCACAAGGGCAAGAAGTTGATCCTACACATTATCGTAGAATGATTGGCTCCCTCATGTATCTGACATCCAGTCGACCAGACCTTGTATTTGTTGTTTGCATGTGCACGGTATCAGGTAAGGACCTACCGAAAATGCACTTCATGCAGTTAGAGAATCTTTCGATCCTAAAAGATCAATTAACATGGTAGTCTACGGTATTAAAGGATTTTCTTTGTATAGACCAAAAGCTTTTGCAGATGCTGATTATGATGGTTGCCAATACACCGAAAGAAGTACATCTAGAAGTATGCAGCTATTGGGTGAAAGATTATTCAGTTGGTCCTCTAAGAAACAGAAAAGCACAGCTATATCCAATATAGAAGCTGAGTACATTGCCTTATCCGAATGTTGTGCTCAAATCCTTTGGATGAGATCACAACTGACAGACTATGGCCTTGGATTCAAAATTTCTTTGTACTACGATAACAAGAGTGCTATTGCTTTATGCTGCAACAAAGTCCAACATCCTCGATCCAAGCATATTGACATCAATTTCCATTTCATCAAGGAGCAAGTAGAAAATGGTGTGGTTGAGCTATACTTCGTCAGAACCGAATATCAACTGGCAGACATCTTTACCAAGGCATTGGGACGAGAAAGACTTGACCTTCTTATCAACAAGCATGGAATGAGAAGTATGTCTCCTGATACGTTGAAAATACTGGCAGAAGAAGAAGAAGAGTGATGGTGGCACATCTTCTTGTATCCTATGTAAATACATAAAATAAGAAAATAAGAAAAACACAAAAAGATTTTTCATTTTATATAAACTTTTTCCCAATAAAGAAAAAAAGAAAAATATAAACCATAAAAAGAAAATAAAAAATTAAAAATATCAAAAAATACAAAAATATGTTTTTCATGGCATGTCTTCTGAAATTCGATAATATTTACGGCTTTAGAAATGTCATTCAATAATGACACGGAGCTCTAAATAAAGTTCGAGTAGAAGTTTAAAAAATGTTTTCAAAACATGTCATTGGTTTGCTATTATTTCATATCGCAACCCGTGTTTATTGTTGCTTCTCCGGTCCTGTATTTTCGCCACAAGATACTTGACCACAAGGGAATTAAATTTTCTCGAGTTATGATTACTTTTATTCATAAAAGCTTATGTATCTTTCTATAAAATAAGTGTATGTGTCAGTGCATTTATTTTTATTGGTGGAAAAGTTTTTATCTCAGGATAAATCAGTATTTTCTAGGAAACTGCACAGATTTAAAAAGATAATTTATTTCACTCAAACAACGACTACAACTCTTTAAATAGAAAACGGGTCATTGTATGAGGGGGAGAAAAAGTGTTCTAAACTAATATTTTTAAACGGTCTTTCATTAATAAAGAACAAACGGATTAAAGTTTTGACTAATGTCGTGATTATTTATTTTTAAGGGGAGTTAATTTATTAACTTAAAAGGACTTTAAATGTCATTTGTTAAAATATTTTAGGGACTTATTTGAAAAATATATGTTACCTAATTTAGGCTTAAAACTACAAGGACTTAAGGCTTGTTTATTGTTTTTAGTGTAGAGATTGTAGGAAAAACTCTTATTACTCTTAATGGGAGGAATTAAATATTACTTTTCTATAAAAGCCTAGTTAAGACCTCATAAACAAATAACTTAATTAGTTAAACACACCTTAGTTGATAACTAACTATAGTTACCACATGCTTAGGAAATGTCAAAGTTGCCATTAAAAGTAGATAGAAAATCCCAGGGGTACAAACTTTCCAAAAACACCAAACACAAAACATAACACAAGAATGTGCGGTTTGAGCTTACAAACAAACCACACTCATGTTCTTCGTATGTATTATAAGGCAAAAAGCAAAAACCTTCTATTCAAGAATCAAATTCGTCTATGTTCTAAACAAAGGTAATGATTTCTATAGTATTATAATCATTAAACAACACTAGAATTTAAAGGAATCAACCTCAAACACTCTAAATCATTCGAAATTGCTTAATTAGGAGTTAGGGTTCTTGATTTTTGAAAGAAATTAATTGAGGGGTTTTGATCTCCTTAGGGTCCTAATGAATGGGTCATAGCCCTTTTGTAATGAATCACTTCCATAAAGTCACTAGGATAATTTTTATGTGCGTTTTTTGGTCCGAAAATCCTAAAAGGATGATTATGTTTGTGGGGTTTGTGTTGTTTAGTGTTTAGGAATGTTTTGTGATGTGTTTAAGGCTCTCTTGAAGTTTTCTTGATTCAAATTTGTCCCTTGTTCAAATTATTCGACCCGTATGGTGTTCTTGGATCGAAAATTTTGTTTGATTGTTGTTCTTGAATGAGTTCTATGATTGTTGTGATAAAATGATTGTTTCATGCTAGTTTGATTGCTGGTTGTGACAAAAATTCTTGCCCCATCCCCCCCCCCCCCCCCCCCACCCCCCCAAGTACTTTTTTCACTTATGTAAGTCATATATTGCGTTTTGATTTGTTCTTGGTGAAATTTGAAACCTAAAGGTGTTGTCTTGACTTTTGGTCAACACATGCATTTGACCTCAATCATTAGGTTTGACCTCAGTCAAAATATGCATTTTGTCGTCTAAATGCATTTTGACTTAGTCAACGTGTGCCATTTGATATCACACGATGCGGTTTAAATTTGGTCAAACTTAGAATTTTGCTTTTAAATTAAGCATCTTGACTTAGTTAACTTATGCATTTTGATCTCATTTTCTGTATTTTGACTTCAGTTAACTTATGCCTTTTGTCCTAAAACTTGGTCAACTTATGCCATTTGACCACAAAACTTACATATTGACCTTAGTCCATTTATGCAGTTTGACTTGGTCAATTTATGAAATTTGACCACAAAATTTGCATTTTGACCTTAGTCAATTTATGAAGTTTGACTTGGTCAATTTATGCCATTTGACTATAAAATGCGATTTTTGACTTAATCAATTTAAGCACTTTGACCACTGTCTCAAGCATTTTGGTCTATACAATTAATGCAAATTAATCCAAATAGTTAGTTATACAACACTTTGATTTCTGAGTTATTAAAATCAAGTTAGCAAGTCTTAATCAAATCATGTCATAATTATATGAATTTATAATGTATCATTAAGTTAATTGATCCAATAAGGGCTTTTGATTGTTTAAAATATTAATTAGAATTGTTTGGCATGCATGAACTTATTGTGCCTTTTTGTGATATATCTGATGATTTATAGTTGTTTTGTCTTGTATAATTAACTTAACTTGGAATTAAGTGTGTTTTTAAATCTTGTTAATTTTCTAGTCAAAACAGATTCTTAATCAATAATGAAATCAGTAAATCGTTTCTTTAGGGAAATTTAACATTTATGTTCACTAACCTTAGAATGTGATGAATTGGTCTTGAAAATTTTTTATAAAAATAAATGGGAATCATTGATGAAGAACAACATCAACTGTAGCTACAAGTGGAGTTGCTTTGTTTCCGTACAGTTAAAGACAAGTTCTGATCCAATGAGCAACCTTTTTATTGCTTTGGAAAAGGTTTCATCTATATGTGATTTCATGTATGCTGTTTTTCGTATGCTATTGTCGCTTCTTCTAGGTTTCATTTCAAGGAGGGCAGAGGTTCCGGTGTGAGGCTGGCTGATGGGGGGGTTAACTTCGCTGTAGGAATGGGTCGAACCATATGGGGGTGGGGGGGAGGGGGGGTGTTGTTGGGAGGTTGGGGGGAGGGGGGGGGGGGGGGGTGGGGCGGCCGGCCGGGGGGCTCCGAGGGGGGGGGAGGGGGGGGGGGGGGGGTGAGAGGTACGCAGCACGCCGGGGGGCGCTGGAGGTGGGGGGGGGCGAGGAGGGGGGGGCGGGGGGAGGGGGGGTGTTGGGGGGGGGAGGGGTGTGGTGTGAGTGGGTGGGGTGGTGTTGGAAGGGGAGGGGGACCCCCACCGACCGCACCGTGTGGGTTGGGGGGGGGGATTTGGAGGTGAGGCGCGCCGGGCGAGTGTGGGGTGATGGGGGGCGGGGGGGCGGGTGGGGGGGGGGCGGAGTGGGGGGGTGAGGTGTGTGGGGTGGGTGGGGGGGCGGGTGGGGGTGTGGGGAGGGGGGGGGGGGGCGTGCGAGGGGGTTCGAGGAGGGGGGGAGGTGGGGGGGCGGTGGTGGGGGTGGGGATGGGGGGGGGGGAGGGGGGGGGGGGGTTAGGGTGGGAGAATTATATATATGAAGGTCTAGTTTAAATCTTGTCACACTTTGACCACTGTTTCAAGCATTTTGTCTTAGACAATTCATGCAAATTAAATCACAAATAATTAGTTATACAACACTTTCTGTTCTGAGTTATTAAAATCAAGTTAGCAAGTCTTAATCAAATCATGTCATAAATATATGAATTAAAACATGTATCATTAAGTTAAAATTGATCCAATAAGTGTTCTGGATTGTTTAAATATTAATTAGACTGTTTTGGCATGCATGAAACTTATTTGACTTTATGTGATATATCTGACTTTGATGATTTATAGTCTATTCGTCTTGATATAAATTGACTTAATTGAACTTAATTGTGTTTAAATCTAGTAGTTATCATGTCAAACATAATCTTATCAATCATGAAATAAGTAAATCAGTTAAACAGGAAAATTCAAACATTTATGTTCACTTACCCTTATGAATATGAATTTGTCTTGAAATTTCTTATAAACAGATACAATGGCTGAATCACTTGATGAGCAACAACAACAACAGAAGCAACAAGATGCTGCACTGGTTCTAGTTAAAGACCAAGTTCAGATCCCAATGAGCAACCTCATTATTGCTTTGGAAAAGATTCAACCATATGTGATTTTTAATGTATGCCTGGAAATTCTTAAGCAATAGTCCTTCTACAAGGCTTTCATTTCAAGTGCAGATGTTCTTGAGATCTACATGCAGCAGTTTTGGTACTTCATCACTCAGGAATTGTCTACCCAAAAGTTCTATTTCCAACTGGAAGATCAAGTGATTGAAGTGAATGCAGATCTACTCCGTAATGCTTTAAATATCACTCCAAAAGTCACTAATCATTCTTTCATACCTCCGACTCCTGAAAAGGAAATCTTTAGATTTATTAATAATCTTGGATAAAATACACCATTCAAAGTTCTTTCAACACTAAGAATCAATGAACTACACCAACCCTGGAGAACATTCATGACTATTGTTAGCCTTAAAATATGTTGACTTATACGGAATTACATTAGTTTACTTAAGGCTTGACACGTAGGGACTAATAATGACAAGTTAGGATAGTATCGTGTCACTTAGCCTATATATACCCCTCCTATACTTCTAGAGGAGGGTAAGAATAATCCTTTGTATCATTAGGTGTGTGTGTTTTTCTCTCTCTAGACACACACATCTTTCCCTCTCTACACTTTTCTCTCTAATCTAATAAACATGGCAACTTATTTCTTTTATCCTCCCCGACCTCCGGATCGTGTGTAGTTAGTGATTTCTTATTATTAACAATTGGTAGCAGAGCCAAGGAGGACTTTGTGTTCATTGTTTGCTTATTTTGTGTGTTTCGTAGTTTATTATAAAGCTAATAAGCCCACGGCTTATTTTGGTTTTTGGCTTTAAACTAGAAAAAGCTTGTACTTTATTGTTTTATATCTCTTATAGCTTATTTAGTTAATGATCTCGTAGCTTATTCATAGCTTATGTGGATTCCTATTAAGCTTATTGGAAATTTTCGTGGCTTATTTTTCAAGCAAAGGTGTTCTAGGCAACGGTTTGGTATAAGAGTGTACTACTTTTTGTTTGTTAGTCAAAAATATAGCAAGAAAAGAAAAGCTAGTACATACAACGGTTTGTTATGTGGTCCTCACTTTGATAGTGACCATGTAGCGGTTTGGTTAAATTAGCCAGCGGTTTGCTTCAATTTTGCCACAACGGCTTGGTATAAACCACTACGATAGCAGTTTGTTTGTAACCATAGCGGTTTGATATAGGTGCAGCGGTTTATTCCTTTTCATGGTTTGCCTAAACGAAACTCTGGTGGTTTGAAAAGTCAACAACGGTTTGGTAATTTTTTAAGCCAGCGGTTTGGTATTTTTAGTTTTAATAGCGGTTTACCATTTGCCAGTGGTTTATCATTTGCCAGCGGTTTATCATTTTTCTAGCGGTTTGGTCAATTTTGTATGGCAGCAGTTTGATTACAATACTTGACAGCGGTTTGCTTCATTAGAGGGAATGCAAGTGGTTATGATCGTCCAAGACTTCCAATGCTTAAACTGTTATGGGGAATGGCTACAGGCAGCAACGTTGACTTTGCTAAACTCATTTGGGAAGAATTCAAACACTAAATTTAGACTCGAAGGAACCACAAACAAAAACAAAATTATATGTCGTATCCATGATAAAGCTCATTGTGACATATGTGATGTCCAAAAATGACAAAATCCCCAAAAGACCTCTTTCCTTTTAGCACATTATCAAGCTCGGCGCTCCACTTGGAAACTTAAAGTTTACAAACAAAGGTCTTAAAGACCCTGTATTTGGAATGCCTATCCCAGAGGTGATGCTTAATGATGACATAAAGGCTTGAGCTAATTACTTATAGTACTTGGCTAAGTTAACAGTCCCTGCACACATAGAGGAGGTGGCTAAGTCTATAAAGACTGTACCAGCAAGAGTTACATGTCGAGGCAAAGGGTTGCTAACTAAGAATGGAGTAGAGATAGCTGTGGAGAAAGTGAGTATTCTTAAAAGGAAGAGGACTCAGGCAGTGACCAAAAAAATTGGTCAATCTGAAGAAGCTATAGCTAATGAAGCTAACTCTGAAGCAACTGATGAAGAAGAGGTAGAACCTTTAGTCAGACATAGATCCACAAGCTTAAGCATCTACCAAAAGACTGATCAAGTATCTGAAGTTGTACAAAAAGGTCTTGATCATTCTAAGAAGTTGAAAGGACTATTTACACCTTCTAAAGCTGCTCAACATAAGTCAGACATGAAGAAAGCACAAAAAGCCAGCAAAAATGACTTCTTCATTCAACAACAGACCAAAGGCCTAAGTGGAGGATCTGGTGCTATTCCAGAGGTTTCTGATGAGCTAGCATTTAAAAGCTCAAATGAGGAAACTAGAATTCTACCAGAGGTTCCAAATGGGTCAAGAGATGAGTCAAGCAGTTAAAGTTCTGAATCTGAACTCGCAGTTGAAGACATATCCAGTGATGATGAGGAAGTCTCTAATAAAGCTGATAAAATTACTAAGAATGTTGAAGAAGTTGCTGCAAATGCTGATGAAGTCACTGAGAAAGCTGATGAAGTTACTAAGAAAGCAGAGGATGTTGTAGAAAAAGATGATATAGTCACTGAGAATATCAAAATGATAGAGGTTGAGAAGAATATTGATGTACAAGTGGCTGAAGAACAATTACCTAAGACACATATAGGAGATAAAGGTCTCGTTGCTACTATTGAACCTGCAACAGAGGCACAAACTGATGCTCCAATGTATGTGGCTCAACCAGAAAATATATCCTGAAGCAACCATTAACAGCTCCTCTCATACCTTTTCCTCTACAGAATTCACAAATCAATTTCTTTCTGAGCATGCTGATGTTAATCTTTTTGAAATCTTAAAAGATCTGGTTGAATCTGAAGG
>BQNB010185357.1:0-12225 GCA_026074375.1 Tanacetum coccineum
AGGGATTCACTTGCATACCTAAAACTGAGTTTAGTATCTTCTATTTATAGCGTTTGGAAATAGGTCGATACGCCATATTGGGTGATGTGGGATACGATGTATTAGGGATTTTTTGGAGTTAGGACCACGTTTGATATTTTCTAGAATCTTCGTGTATAATAAACCTTTGATACGACGTATAGAGGCTTCTGGATACGGCGTATTGGGTCTTCAATCCTTCGTGGTTATCTGTGAAGTGTAGGCATGGATACGCCATATATTCTTGATGGATACGGCATATTGAGGTAAAATCGGTTGGTTCTTCTTCGTTGACCAAAGTATTATACATGGCGTATCGTTGATGTGGATACAACGTATTCTTCAAAGTCAGACATGCAATGGTCTTTTAATTTGTCAAAGTCTTAGATACATCGTATAGGTCTAGAATAATATGACGTATTTGCTGTCAGATCAGTAGACTTTCTCGAACTCTTCATTTATGCTCCAAAATGTATGCCTTTTAGTATAACTTCACCAAGTACTCCATAAATACCAGCAATTCTCAAATACAAACAATTAAGTAACAGTTCTTTGCAATAATTACATAAAATGGGTAATATACATGGGATAAATGATGCTATAAAATAGACGTTATTTGATGTCATCACTAACATATTTGAATCCATTGGTATCCAAAATATCAAAGGGTTTGAAATTTTTGATAAGGGGAAAATGTGATTAAAATATGAAAACTGATAAAAATGTGATGTTATGGACTCATGTGTATACTCCATCCTCCTTGTGCTAAACATTTTTGTTTATCGATGCACTTGTTGAGGGGGAGCGTTTGAAAATATCAAAAACAATTGAGGTACTAAAAACTTTTATATTTATATAACATGTACCTGATTGAGTTTTTCAATTGGTTTTATGGCAAGGTGAACAGTACCAAAAGACAGACCATGTATTTACTTTTATCGGAGTTATAAGGTTGGTAAGGTTAGGTATTCGTTCCCATGATCCAGCCAAAACCGAAGGGATCTACCCAGGGACAATCCACTAGTTAGTGTAGAAGTCCTTAGGTATGATATAAAAAAAGAGTAAAAGTGAGAATAAGGGAATACTACCGACTGGGATGGAGCTAGTACTGGAACAAACCCAACAAGGTACTAGTCATGAAGTCTCGATAAGCACTGAAGGGGTTGAAGAATGAAAAAGAATTGTAAGGATAAAGGGTTAAAAGAAAGAAGCCCTCCATACACTTAGGCAGAAACCGGGTCAATACATCTGCTGTCAGAATCACAATGATGATTGCCGACATTGAAGAAAGTCGTCATGGACCCAGTAATGCAATGCACAACCCTCCCTAGCCACTCAGAACCTCTCAAAAGATTTTTGTTTCATTTCTCACGGAGACTAAACACGTTATCTATTGACTCTCTCACTCCGAGTTAGTTGATATTGAAAAGGTGCAGTCCGCTCCAGCTTTTGATCACTAAAACCAAAACGCACAATTGAGTCTAGAGCCAAGAGATCATCTATAAATCTCATTAGGACACAATTCAAATTTACTTGCCTTTCACACACTGTGAAAACAAGGATTATCATAAGAGTCCTACGCATTATCCTTGTGGTATTGCCAGAACATCCGAGTGATACTTAAGTATTCACAATGAAGATGGAAATCCTGCTTGAGCCAACATCAAGCAAGCTCATGGTAGGTGACTTGTGAGATCCTTAATGGGTCAAACTTGTGACACTGGATATCGAATTGGTCCAGATTATGAATTGACGATTGATGAATTTTGATAAATGCTTAACACTCTCGATGTGTCACAAAAACACTTTCTCAAGTGACACGTCGATTGATTTTCAAATCAATTTTCCTCTTCAATCGGTAAGATAGTAACTAACCGATTCACTCTTATCGTGCTGTCTGCTTTGAGACGTTCCGATTAAGAGAACATGCAAGTTAGGTGATTCTGATGTTCATACATTAGAAGATCCGACACTTATACTGGAAATCCTGTCAAGGAGATTCTTCTTAAGATTGAATCTACCTGATCACAGGTCGGTCCTCACAGGATCTGGAGGTTAATCCAACCAAACTCGGGCGAATGACAAAGCCATATTCGTCCACAAACTTTATTGCTAACTGTTTTATTACAGGTTCAAGTAAAGATAGAGATGGAGATACCTTGTTCCAGTGGAGTCTATTTCATAACCGCATGCTCATACTCGACCGATACATCTAATGACCTCATGAAAGCACAAGTATATGTTTCAAAGCTTCCGCAACTCTGATATCAAAACCCTCTCGAAGTGATCACGTATTAAAGTTTAAGGAACTTCAAGAACGACGAATAATCAAGCTTTCACCATCAAGAAATGTATGAGCATGCCGGTCCAGATGTCACCAGCACAAGACGGCAAAAGACCAAAAGTATGATCAGAGATTAGATTTGGCTGATGATCTCAAAGAAGCTCAAGATCACATATCAAGTACAATCACAAGCCACAAGACAAAGATCACTACATCAATGTACAAGATTTCACATGAAGAATCAAAGACTACGAGCTGAACACAAGATCAAGATTGCTGAGCTTAAGTTAGTATTTTCTGGGGTGACCTCCCTTAGGGGGAGATTGTTAGATATTAGAAAAAGACTCGGTCACCCCGTGTATTTTACCGATTATTGTAGCTCGTAGTTAATCGTTTAATGTATAACATTCGGTAATGGGCCGGGTATTAAACCCAACATGTAAGCCCACTACCAAGGCCATTAGGCCGGTTTTGTAAGGACCTATATAAGCCTCTTCCATGCCTTGGAAGAGGTGGTTAGTCATTTCAATATACAAGTTCCATTTTCTCTCTCTAGAAAGTTTTCTCTCCCACTTTCTCTCTCTAGACTTGGCTAATCCATCTATCTTCCATTGTGTTATGATTTCCAATATCCTACAAAAATCAAGCTTATGAGCTTGAGAGTTAAAAAGTCTAATACTGTACTGAAAATTGCTTCTGCTTGGGACTTAAGATGGTCTGATACGCAATTACTGCCTTGTTGAGATGATTAGCTTGAAGTAAATAGAAGAGATGTATCTAACTGATAAGCATATACCCAATGAATTAGTTTGATGTTGATTCTTGCAGACCATTCAATAGTTAACTTCTAATAATTTGGAGTTTCAGTGGTATGACTGTACTCATTTAAATCTAATAGCTGTTCAATTTGGCATAGGGAGGATTGGAAGTTATACTGAGACAATGAAAGGTCTAATTCATTGAAATGTACCATAAGGAATGGTTAACTATTGAGAAGGGTAATGGTCTGGGTGGACAGTGAGGGATGTGTGAAATAAAGAGTGTATGAAAGATGGACTTTCTTGGTCCACCCAACACAATGTCAAAGGAGGTTAGGATGGATTAATGAAGGGTGGGTGTTTCCTGTTTGGTGATGCCTAACTGTTTTTCCTTTGACCATTCCAGTTAGGTGGTAGCTGATGAATGTGATTAGGATTTAATGGCTGAGAAATGTAGCCTCTACAGGAAGAGCCCATTCATTACTGTGAATAAGAGCTATATCCCACTTGATGATGCCCACTTTTGTCTCAATCCAAGTTATTATGGATGTGGGCTGAATGATTTGTGATTGAACTTAAGTGTGGAAATGTAGTCAAGAGGATATGGTTGGTGCATGAAAAGGTAAATAGAAAACTGTATTCTAAGTTTGACAACTTTTAACAGTGTTTGGGTTAACTGTCCGAGGAATGTTTAGTGGTATCCGAGGAATTTGTTTGTATTAGAGAAGTATTAGTGAAGCATCAGAGATGCTCTGTATTTCTTATATTAGTTCTGTTTGTATAAAATATTAGGCATGTCTAATCTTTTCCTAATCATTGTAAGTTGTATTGTTTATTAATACAAGTTTACCTTTTGCACAAAAAAAAACTCAAAATTTGTAACTAAACGGGTTTTCACATTTTTATTCTTATGTGTAAAGATCTTTGAAAAATTAGAGTATTTATCGCTAACTAAACACACCTTACGGAGTAAAATTTATTTACGTGTCAGGCTATAAGACAAATAAAGAAAAAGTTTATTTTTTTATGTGGGATAAATATAACAAACATTTAAAAATTAAAATCTGATAAAAAGAATTTCATACATGACCGATGTGAGATCGTAACAACACCTCACGCTTTGAAGAACCAACGCCCTTGTTGGTCACGGTTGGCACCCCTCGTTTTGGTCCAAGTGACCACTCCACATGCCACCACTCCGAGCTCGTTGGTCACGACTTTATTGTAAAAAGAAGAGACAAATAGACTTTATAATACACCAACCAATCTCATACTTGACTGATGTGAGATCGTGACCTACTATATATCTTATTTACTTCATCTTGTTTCCTAATTCTTATTAACTAAGCGCTTACACAAATCTCGTGTCTAGCGTTTTTTTAATGCCATTTTTCAAACCTATGAGAATCATCACACAAAAATTTTCATAAATCATTTAACTTGTTGGATGTCTTCTCATAAGCAGTACTCATTTTTTACGCATGTACATAGACCATATGGGGCTTGCTCTAGTAGTACTATTCGTCTTTCGAAAACGCTCAATTGACCGGTCATTGATGGTCTTTTGAAAAATGCCCGGTGTTCGAAATAAGATGCCTGAGACAAGAGTGTTTCCACCGATTGACATCTTTTTTAATTTACTTTTTATAGCTCAATCAGAGTAAGGGGTATGGTGGCTTAAGCCATAAAACGAAACGGGCCCCACAGCCTGCCACATCAGCATCTCACTCTCACTCAAAAATACCCCTTCACTCATAACACACCCATACCTCTTCATTTGGGCCCCACCACTCACACACAAACACATACATTATAAAATATAATAATAATAAAAAGATTTTTTTTTACTTTATCTCGCCACCCCAGTGACGAGATACCAAAAAATTCTCTAGTGGCTAGCTAGCATGGTATGGTGAAGAGGTGGTGAAGAGAAGAGAGAAAATGCCATGTAGGAGTGGCGAGCCTTCCTCTTCACCATACGTTAATTACCTTTTCATAAACAAGCCAATGAAATAGATTATAAAACCAACCCAACCCAACTTATATACTTTTTTAGTTTCAAAACCCAGGCCCAATAAAGCCCAATAGGGTTTCTTCTCATATCCCTAACACTATAACATTTGGTGTATATCACTTGCCGCTTTTCTCTTCAACACTTTGCTGTTAGGCTTTCATCAAAGGTATAATCTTCATCTTTTTAATCTAATATATTCGATTCATTTCTTAGCATTTAAATGTAATTTGTTAGCAATATTATGTATGTTTATGTTCTTGTTTAGATTATACTGTTGTTAAAGAAATCTAGTGTATCAAGATTAAATATTTATCAAAATTAATAAATCTTTGTTCATTTGTGTTAAGATTGAATCTTTATGGAAATTAATGATGTTGGGTGTTGTTTAATCTTGTTTTTATGTTTTCTACTATGTTTTGTGTATTTTAATCTCATTCTTACACTGTTTGTGTATGTTATTATGGAGTGGATAAATTGATATTTGGAATTGATACATTTAGAGGGTGTTTGTTCAAGCTTATTTATGGGCATATTAGCTTATATGTTTTTGGCTTTGTTTCATAACCATGTCTGTTGGCTTATTGTTTATTATGTTATATCAAACTTATATAAGCCTACAAGCTTTAAAATAAGTCAAATAAACATATAAGTTGATAAGCCCATAAATGAAGCTTAAACAAACACTCCCTTAAGGCATGTAATGACAAGTAGCTATGTTACTTTTTGTTTGTTTGATTGTGTTTTAATGTTTATAGTAAGAAGGTGTTTGAATTAGCGTATTTTGTGGGCAGCTTAGCTTATTGAAATTGGATGAACTTGATAAGCTCCAATCATATTTCTTAAGAGCTAGTTAACTTGAGATTATTGCTTTTTTTAATGCATTAAGTGGAAATAAGCTCTTGATATGTGTGATTGAGCTTATCTGTTTTTTAAATTCTCAATAAGCTGATTTGCCATATAATAAGTTAATTGAAACACTATTTACTTAACATTTAATCATGTCTTGTGTTTGTGCCATTGTTTGTGTATTTTGATTTCATTTTATATTGTATGTGTCACCACTTGTTAAGTTTGAAACAATTAATTAAGTTCGAAACTTTTTGTGATTTAAGAAAGTCGTATTGTTTCTTTGGTGTTAAGATTATGTAAATTAATGATGCGGGTGGTAAGATGTACTGGATAAAGAAGTTTTTGTTTGTTTCATTATGTTTAGATGTTATTTCGTTTGTTTTTGTTCTGGTTAGCTCAACATTAAGTTAGGTGTCTAGATGTTTATTTGTACGTCTATGTTTAGTTTACTCTTGATGGTTCAATGGTTAGTTTTGTACCTTTTCATCATAGAATGATGCTTGGATTTGTTAGTTAGTTTGTTTTATATCATTTTGATATATCATAAAAATCAAAATGATATAAAACAAACTAACTAACAAATCCAAGCATCATTCTATGATGAAAAGGTACAAAACTAACCTGATTTGATCACATTGTCAGGTTATTGAAATTTTGAATTAGCTTATTTTCTGGGCATGTCAGGTTATTTTCTGGGCATGTCAGGTTATTGAAATTTTCTGGGCATGTCAGGTTATTGAAATTTTGGTAAACCTGATTTGATCACATTGTTATGCTCTAAGCTTATTAGCTTGAGCTTGTAGTTTGGCTGGGTGAGCGTGTTGTCTTTTCAAGTTCCCAACAAGTCGATTTGCCAAAAAAATAATATAGACAGCATTTAGTTGGCATGTTTTTGTTATTTTTGCAATTTAATTATGATGCTTGTTTGTTTGATTACTCTAGTGTTTATGATTAAATTGATATCTTGCACTTTGTTTTGTTTATTGTGATCCATTTTTTTATCTATTATGTGATGGATAAGTTAGAGTTAAGCGTTTCTCTGTTTGCACTATTGTCAGCTGTTTATTGTATTGTTTACTTTTGTTGATGAAACTGATATTTTGTAATATTTTTGTTTTTTGTACACAGTAGTCAAGTCTAAAGGAGGACAACTCTACAATCATGAGGTAAACATTATTAGTTAATCAGCTCAATAGTATTGTTTTCATTGTCCATATTTTTTATTGCCTTATAGATGTTTAGACATTTTCTAATATTGAATTCTATGATTTGGCAGTAAGCTTTCAAGTGAAGCCCTCAGAGAGGCGATTACCAGCATCACTACTGATGCCAAGGAAAAGAAAGTCCGTAACTTCACTGAGACCATTGAACTCCAGATTGGTCTCAAGAACTACGACCCACAAAAGGACAAGCGTTTTTCTGGTACCGTTAGGCTGCCTCACATTCCACGTCCTAAGTTGAAGGTTTGCATGCTTGGAGATGCCCAGCATGTGGAAGAGGTAAACTTCTCTTCTTCATTATATGGATCGGATACATGGGTTTCATTAAGGGCTTGTTTGACTCGTGCTGTTTATATTAATGCTATGTTGATGTATATTTACAGGCTCAAAAGATTGGTCTTGAGTACATGGATGTGGAATCACTCAAGAAGCTCAACAAGAACAAGAAGCTTGTGAAGAAGCTTGCCAAGAAGCACCAGGCTTTTTTGGCTTCTGAGTCTGTTATCAAGCAGATTCCTCGTTTGTTGGGACCCGGTCTAAACAAGGCTGGTATGTGTATCAGAAGAAGTCTATTTCATTTAAGTAAATGCTCTTTCTATTTTACTGAGTATCTAAACTCATTTTTGGATATATGTGTGTGCTTGCAGGTAAGTTTCCTACTCTTGTCAGTCACCAGGAATCTCTTGAAGCTAAGGTGAACGAAACCAAGGCAACTGTTAAGTTTCAGTTGAAGAAGGTGTTGTGTATGGGAGTTGCTGTTGGTAACTGCAGCATGGAGGAGAAACAGATTTTCCAGAACGTTCAAATGAGTGTCAACTTTCTTGTTTCATTGTTGAAAAAGAATTGGCAAAACGTGAGTCTATCTTCTTTTAAACCCATCATTTAATAGAACTTTACTTATATGCAAGTCTCGTGTTGCTGAAAGAATTCACATCAACATTTTAACTCACTGCATGTCTATTTCTATTTGATTGCAGGTAAGGTGTTTGTACTTGAAGACAACAAT
Source organism: Tanacetum coccineum (assembly GCA_026074375.1). Classification (NCBI taxonomy): domain Eukaryota; kingdom Viridiplantae; phylum Streptophyta; class Magnoliopsida; order Asterales; family Asteraceae; genus Tanacetum; species Tanacetum coccineum. Next base: position 8,150 of record BQNB010185357.1, read on the forward strand.
GGGAAAGCCAGTTCGTATCTTTTAGGTGCTTTGTTTGGTTTTTGATTTTGTTGTTGGGAGATTAGTACTTGAAAGCTTTTGCCGATAATGCGGTCTGTCGTTTTTGAATTTTTGGATGTTGGTTTTTCTATTGTATTAGATGATGCTATAGACAATATGTTTAATGGTTGCCGAGCTATTATCGTGACTATCAGTCTTCCTATCATAATGTTTTGCTCAGTGATCCGTTATCATATATATGCCTGTGAACTTGGGTTTCACATTAACGTTTTAGAGTATGACGACAAAAGATGCTTGATATTATATTAATCTATCTTGAGCTTAGATTGGAAAGTTATGTTAATATAGCAAACATGTTTTAGTCTAGAAACATTTGTCTTGACAATAAGCACTGATACCGTTAATAAAGGACAAGAAGATAAATAAGATAAAACAATGTAACTTGAATAAATAGAGAGAGCTATTAGTCATGGGCAAGAGCCACTCAATCATTTTAAGAGATCCTTTATTAATCTCTAAAAGCTCTCATATTTAGACTTTTGGGTCTACTCAGGAGTCCTAATACATGGCATAGAACTTCTAATTCAAATGGCTTTTTTCCTTTAAACATTGTTTACGTACTTATTATTATACTGGTATCAATCAAATTTCTATACTTTTTTCCATAACATGCTATAATTAAAAAAATAAAAATAAAAATCCATAAAGTCAATGTTTAGCTTGTACGGATCCAATCGTTGTCACACGTTTATTGTGAACGACCATAAAATTCCATTTTAATTAGTAATATACGAATTTGTTCTGCTAGTCCGTATTTATTTTTTCTATTTAATAATAATAGTTTGATATAATGTGTTCTTTGAAAAACTTATATGCAACTTATTTATTAATGCCTACAAATTAGATAGGTCCCTTTTCTATACTTGGTTATTCTAAGATGAGCGGTAAACCGGCACTTAAACACTTTTGTTGAAACCTCTATATCGTTTAAAAAGACCTGACCAACTGCCCATCCTACCTCCTCTTTTCTACAACTGATAAAAATCGTTGTTTTAGACGATACATATGTAGAAAGCCCTTTTTCTAGTATTTACTAGCGAGTTTAATCTTTCTTTACTTTTTTTATTTCTATAGTGGAGATATGTGATTAAATTTTGTTTATGAAGTAGCTTATCGTGCACCTATATACACCTTATAAATGATCACAAATGTAAAATGAATTTAACTACCAAAAGTAGTTTATAAATTGATGAATTTTCCATTAATTTTTTTTCACTTCACAAGCACAGGGGCACAATTTTCTTATTTCAAGTTGTCTTGTAATCTAATTTCTTCAAACACAACAAATTTCATGTTGTGCAAGTTGGCGATGGCATACTTTGACTATATTCTCTAGACGGTAAGATGTTTGTTAGTGCCGGGCATAGTTTAGATCAAGGTTATAAATAGCTTGAGGTATGACGTGACGGTATGACCAAGCCTCACGTCTTATCGGCTATGGTGTAGCCTTTGCGTTCTTAAAGTGTGGCTTAAGGCGGCCCAAAATATAAATATATTTATATATTTATATCATATTTCATATATATTAAGTTTACATAAACGGTTGTAAATATGAATAAAATTATGAATCTATCCTTACATATAATATTTTTCATTTTGAATTTTTTTATCGGAGTTGAATCTAAAAGGCTCGCCACGCCTCACGCCTTAGCGCGCCTTTTCACGCCTCATCTCACGCCACGCCTAGAGTCGACACATTTGTCCATTTCGTAATGTGGAGGCACGTCTCACGCCTTAGCGACGCCTTGACGCCGCATAGGCGCGCCTTTTAGAACACTGGTTTAGATGATTAAAAGAGTAAATTGCAAAATACATTCTTATTCTTATAGATTATATTTTCGAAGACCTTACATCCTATAAGAAACCATTGACACCTTACATCATTCGTTACCAAACGTTAGATATAATACATCCATGAGAACGAACAGTGCAAATATTTTTTCGTTATCTTCTAACGTGATATGTATTTTGCAGTTTACTTTTATATTTTACTTTTTTTTTTATAAACATCACTTTATTAGAAAATCATAAGATTTACAAAAAATTAAAGAGGAGCCGAGATACTATCTAAGCCCCTACTCTTTTAGTAATGGCGAAACTAATCTTATTATTGTCATTATTATTATTATTATTATTATTATTATTATTATTATTCTATTTATTACATAGCGAAAATTTACGTAAAGTTAGATGAGAGTCTAGACACAATCTGCGCTCTCACTCATTTCTGAATGCAAAAAACTTACTTTGTGAAAGATAATTGCATCACTTTTAGCATTATTAGAGTGACTAATAAAAAGAGAGAGGCCTAATGCGTGAAAGTGTATTCAAAGCATCCTTATCAAATTCCTCAAACGTTGAAAAAGCAAATGGGATGAACTTGTATCCGTTGTTCGCACATTTGGTGCCCAGGAATTCACCCTCATACCAGCAAAAGGAGAGATGTCAGTCACATCCAAACATGCGTCTTTACCTTGACTCCAATTAAATAGTAAAAGGTCTGCTGGTCGTAGATCATTCTCATCCTCTGAGAGAAAGCCTATTGGAGCCTCCTTACCCACCATGATCCCAACTTTGGAACATATATCAACAAGAATATCACGCACTAGATTATACCTGAACTTCATACCCACCTCACTAGAACAATGGACCGTATGGTCTCCTCATTGGTCCATCCGATGCACATTACAACTCGGGCAAAGGCTACCTTCAGAGAACATAGGTATGACAAGCCTATAGCACAACACAGAGCGGAATTGACGATGGTTCATCCTCTGGCCCAAGCCATCAACAGGGATGGTGAAAAGGAAATCTTGTGCGTGCGGGGAGCGTATGCAACTAAGAATAACCACCTGCCTTGGACTTAGCGAGTACCCAGGAATAAGGTCTTTCTCAATGACACCAAAATAACACTTTGCCATGGTTTTCATCATATGGGGGGCAGAAGCGTTAGTGGTAGCATTGAACACATCAAAAGCATACTGAAAAGAAGAACCATGTAAGACAATACCTGTCTTAGACATTATCTTCGACATTATTATTATTATTATTTTAATATAATAAAACACTTTATTAAGAAACTCAAAAGATTTACAATAAATTAGAGGGGAGCCGAGATACTATCTGGCCCCTACTCCTTTAGCAATAGCGAAACTGATCCTATTAAATATATGAACAGCAGCACGCGCCCCAATGTCCTGAGCCATGGAGAACTTCCGGATCCGCTTCAGCAATGTAACCGCGTCTGCCTCTAATCCCCCCAAAGAAGAGAAAGAAAAGGGAAGAAACCCATATCCAATAGCGGCACACTTAGTCATATACTTACCGCGTTTACGCTGTAAGTATATTATTATTATTATTATTATTATTATTATTATTATTATTATTAGAAACTTAAGAGATTTACAAAACATCAGTGGGAAGGCGATATACTATCCGAGGCCTCACTCCTTTAGCTACAGCAAAACCAATTCTATTAAAGATACGGACAACAACACGTGCCCCAATGTCTTAAGTATGAAGAACTTTCAGATCCGTTTCAGTAGGGTAACCGTATACTCCTCTAATTCTCATAAGGAAGATAATGAAAGGGGTAGAAACCCATATCCAATAGCCGCGCACTTAGCTTCATACTTGACACGTTTACGTTGTGCCGCATCAATCGCCACACGACTGGGCGCGAAATCAGCCATCTTGATTTGTGTCAAATGCGAAGACTCAGTCAGATCGACACACACATCAAGCCTTCCGTCCCACGAGTAAAATAATAATAATAATAATAATAATAATAATAATAATAATAATAATAATAATAATTACTATTAGACGTTTTTGTTTTTTATTATATTTTTGTGTTTTCATATGTTTTGTATACCTTTTAAAAAAAAAAATAGAGTTTGAGTTTGAGTTGAGTTGGAGTTGGAGTTGAGCTATATGTTTTTGTCTTTGGGGAGTTAGGGTATCACAATACCTGGTCTTTAAACAGATTCCAAACGCCAACGCCACCTTTATTTTGC
>BQNB010185359.1:0-12224 GCA_026074375.1 Tanacetum coccineum
TTAAAACAATCAACCAACTAGCCAAACAAAACCTATTACTGGTCTTCCCTCACTTGTCTACTCAAAGGACAAACCATACTCATCATGTGAAAAGGGAAAACATCACAGAGCGAGTTTCAAAACAAAACAAACCTCATCAATCATAAAATGTCTTCATCTTCTTCACATGGATTTATTTGGACCTGTAACTCCCAGTTCTATTAGCCATGAAAAGTATACTCTTGTTATTGTTGATCAGCACTCAAGGTACACTTGGGTATACTTCTTGAAAAAGAAAAGTCATGCACCTGAAACCATTATGTCTTTCATCAAAAGAGTTGAAAATCAAAATGACATTAAAGTCAAACAACTTAGAACTGAAAATGGTACTAAATTCAGAAATAACATTCTTGTCAACTTCTGTGATGAAAAAGGATTTCACAAAACTTTTCCTCTCTTTACACACCTAAACAAAATGTTGTTGTTAAAAGAAAAAATAGAACTCTTATAGAACCTACAAGAACAATGCTTCCAAGATCTGTCTTTTCAAAGAAATACCGGATTGAAGCTGTAGCTACTGCATGCTACACTTAAAACAGGTCTACTATTATTAAAAGACACCTCAAAAATCCTTATGAAATTTTTCGTGGGAGACTTCCAAACATCAGTTTCCTTCATGTCTTTGGATATCCTGTATACATTCATAATCATAAAGATCATTTAGGAAAGTTTGATGAAAAAGCTAATGATGGTTACTTTCTTGGATACTCTCTTGTTTCCAAAGCCTTCGGGGTCTTCAGTACAAGGAGAAAACAAACTAAAGAAACATTCCACATCACTTTTGATGAAAGCACTTAATCTATCAAATTTTCAAAACCTTTAGTTGATGATATTACCATTGCTAAATCAGAAAGATACCCACCTAATGAATATCTTCATCACTTTGAACCTTCTCAAAGGTATCAAGTTAATAGAAATGTTGTTTAGTTCATAGAACCCTATGAGAGACTTGAACCTATTGTCATTGAAGATGGTGTTTCCCTTGATCAGAATGATCAAAATGATCATCTTGTTCAAATTGATGAAATCTTAAATGATGATCAACCTGAACACTCAAATCATAACAATGATGAACATTTCATTGATAACCTCACAAACACTGAAGAGGTTCACGACACTGAACCTTTATCCTTTCCAATTGAGGATACTTCAACACCAAATGTAGTTTCAACAATCCAAACTATATCTCCCTCATCCATCCTATCCATGGCCACTCCAGCTCCACAAGACAGATGGTTTAGAGAAAAACATATTGAGCTGGTTAACATTATGGGTAATCCAGGAACTAGAATACTCATAGGAGCAATGGCTAAAGAACTAAGTGCTGCTTCAGCTCATGAATGTCTATTTGTAGATCTAGTATTTAAAGAAGAGCCTAAAAAGGTCTTTGAAGCACTTAAACATCCTGGATGGGTTGATGCCTTCCAAGAGGAACTAAACTAATTTTCCAAAAACAAAGTTTAGACACTGGTTCCTCCACCTTATAGAAAAACCATAATATGCTCTAAATGGATTTTTAGAAACAAAAGGGAAAGTTCTGGCATTGTTTCCTGCACCCTATGGCAAAACAATAATTTGCTCAAGATGGGTTTTTCCGAAATATAAAGGGTGAAACTGGATTAGTCATCAAATAACAATGGCAATGGCTTGGAGCTCAGGCTACAATCAGCAAGAAAGAAGGGCATTGTTTATGATCGAGACTTTTGATCTAGTTGACTAGACTTAAAAGCTATCAGAATCTTTATTGCCTTTGCCACTTACCATGAACTTCTAGTTTTTCAAATGGATTGTCAAATGTGCATTTCTCAATGGTTAAACTCAAAAGACCAGAAGTTTATGTAAAACAACCTCTAGGTTATTGAGAGCGATGAATTCCCTCTAAACATGTTTGCCAAAACTGGAACAAAATTAACACAAACAAAAAAGCCACTTTATGGACTTAAACAAGATCCAAGAGCATGTAAGACGAAACTCTATTAAATTTTCTAACCGTACATGAAAGTTTGAAGAGGGAGGACAAAGATTAGAAAACAACTCTGTTTTGTCTACAAAACTCAAACTGATGTGATTCTGGTTTAAATCTATGTTGATGATATTATCTTTGGGTCCACAAGCACAAAATTATGAAAACAGTTTGCTAAACTGATGACTCAAAGATATGAAATGAGCATGATTTTTTCTATCGGATGACTGGGTAATGGTGATGGCAGTTTGTGCTTTTCTCCACATACTTCCTCGGGGATTGTTCAGATTTAAAACAATCTGTGAAAGAGCATTCAATCCAACCAAGAAAAATATGTCAAGGATCTGCTAAAAAAGTATGACATAAATAGTTCATCAGTGAAAACTCCAATGGTACCCCCTAACAACTTAGGACCTGATCTTAATGGCAAATCTGTAAATGAGACTTAGTATAGAGGTATGATTGGATCACTAATGTATCTAATTGCAAGCAGACCTGACATTCGATTCTCAACTTGTCTCTGTGTAACACCCCCAAATTGGGTCGCAGCGGAATATGAGTTGGGGGTGGTACTTTATAGATCAATAACACAAGATATATATAAGAACGACCCAAAAGTCGTTTAAAAACTGATACATTAGATTGAGCAAAGTGTTTGTTACATAAAGCCCGAAGCTTCACTAGTTCAAAATATAAATTACAAGATTCTAATCCATAACAAATGTTTCCCAAAATGTAATGCAACCAAATCTTTAATGCATGACTTCCAAAATAACGACCACAAAAATGTACCCTTGTCTTGTACCTTACGGATTCCTGAGAAAACATTGCTTAAATGTCAACATATTGTTGAAGTGAATTCATAGTTTATAAAATGTATGAATTGCAGTATAAATTGCCCAACATTGCACGTGTGTTATGTTTAAACCCGCAACTTCCTATGTCGGACATGGTTTCGTTGTTGTCCGGTCAAACCTGTACTGTGAGCATGACATCACCCCAGCGGATATGGGGATGTCATTTCCCAAATAGTCTTATAACATTCACGTCACAACAGTAATTGACATATTCATGATAATGGGCTCAGAGGGTTATCGCTACTTAGGCAAACACTTAATGATAATGTGAAATGTACCACTTGCATCCAATTATAAACATGCATTGTTTCTCCACCTAAACTATGTAAATCAGTAAAATGTATACGTGGGGCTCATAACTCTCCTTGAGGTGAATAGAGAGAAAATATATCACAGAAAATGCGTCACGTTAATGACCGAATGCAACCTAATCCAATATAGGTCGTATAAGTACTAAGCACTTTGAATAACCACTACCACATATAATTCTATATAGCTACATCACCATCTATTTGCGTTTGTGAAATCGTATTTATAAAGTTAAAACGTTTATAAATATTTTCATTAGTATAAACGACGTTACTTTATCGTCTTTAAGCTATTTTCTTACGTTTTTTTTTATGTCGACAGCTTTCGTATTAAGACGAGTTATCAAAATATTACATTTTTATATTTTTATTCCCCAGATGAATAGTGGTTTTTACTGTTCATGACAGTTTATAAATTTATTTTTATAGATTTAGTTATCGTAAAACCCGTAAATGTCGTATTTTAATCAGGGTTTTTAGCTCGCTTTAGTGATTCTTTCGAGCAAGTCTTCGTAATTACAATTCTATAAAATTATATATCATGTTCAAAAAATATGTATCTGTTATGAATAGTATTTTACTGTTAATAGTTTATAAAAATTATTTTTATAAAACTTTAATTACCGTTTAAAAATTGCAAAATCATAACTCTTCGTTATTGATCGAAAATAATTATGATTCTAAAATTTGGAATCACTAAAAATATGTGGTGATCAGATGGAAAATATAACCTTCTTATATGTCAGTAGTATTTTGTAAAACCTTGTTGTTTTATATAAAATTCTTTTATAAAAAACCGTTTTTTATTATCGTTTATAACGGTGGTAAATTACGTTTATTACATTATTCGTTTAGATTCATTTTTTTTGGTTCTCTACATGCCCAAGATCTTTGTGACATGTAGTATTTAAAAAAAATATAAAATGAATAAGTTGTATGTCGAATTTGATCAGACTCTTTTGGTCATTTTGATGAAACATGTTTAAAACTTGATTTTATACCTTTTTAGTTTAACCACTTTGTTACAAATCCCTTACAAACACTATATATTAATGTATTACATTCCTAGGGTCCTTAAGTCCATCATTGTCAATATGGTCCAAGAACACAGTTTAATATGTGTTACAACTTATTTGTTCATTAACTTTCATAAGTATACATTTTTGATAACTTGTTTATATAAGCTTTTTATACCTAAACCATACTTGTACATCACTTATACATCCATTATAACATGATATGAACATTCATACAATGTATATAAAAGTTTCTCCAAAATCTAAACAAATGGTAATAAATCCCATTTTTACAAGTAAATAAGTCCTTAGATGGTGATTAACTACATAAACATCATATATGCATAAAATCATGAAAATAAAGAGATTGAGAGTTTTAGGTAACCTTAATATGAAGTGTGATGATAAACAAAGTGATCTAAACCCTTGTTTAGAAACCAAACCCTAGCTTACAACCCTTGAAAACCCTAATTCTAAGCTAAACCCTAATCTTAAACCTTTCTTGTTTAACTTGTACACCTTAAACCAAACCTTCTAAACACTTTAGGTTATCTTAGAAATGATGTAGGAATGTATGTAAATATTGTAAATGAGTTTTGTATGGATTATTTATGGTGTTGGGAGTTGGCCGTGGGTTTTGAGAGAGATAAAGGGATAATATGTTTTGTTTCACCTTAAGGAATGAAAAGTGTGTGTTTACTTACACTAGTGCAAGACTTATATGACCATAGGACTAGTCAAGATCACTATTAGGAGTCCAAGACAAGATGAGTAAATCATGGAAGTCTTTAGTCAAGACTTGTAGAAAGTCTTAAAGTTTAATGAGTTGGTATTGTACAATGTCAAGTTGGAAGAAAATGAGATATTTTCCTTGATCTTTCTTACTAAATCCGGACACATATTGATATATATGATGAAAATTTGTAAAATTTAGGTATTGGGTACAATTGTGGGTATTTGTTGAAGCGTAGAAAAGTTTTGGCGGTTCCAGATATGCCTAAACGTATTTTATCATGAAATGTAAACGCTTTACGCAACCAATAAAAATAAAATGAACAAAGTTAATAATTATCCTCAAAATAATTACTTAGCACTTGCTTGATGTAAACATTGAATTGTTTGATGCCCGTTTACATTGAACGATAATTTTTAGCTTACGCGATTTAACTTAACGATTACGATTTAAAAGCAAACGCGTACAATACAAAAAATACATAGTGAATTTATTGACGTCATAAATGACCCTAAATAATGGGGTGTTATAGTCTTCCCCCGTTAAATGAGCCTTGTCCTCAAGGCTTAAGATGCGGCACTTGACGACGGTGCGGTTTTTGTGAAGAGGTGTGGATATTTCTTCCGGAATTGATCTTCGCGTTCCCATGTGAACTCAGGACCTCTCCTGGAGTTCCATCGAACCTTGACAATTGGAACACGACTTTGACTCAACCGTTTGACTTCTTGATCCATGATCACTACAGGTTCCTTGACAAACTAAAGCTTGTCATCAAAGTGAAGTCCATCCAACAGAACGGCTAATGGTTCATCGACATAGCACTTCTTCAAGTTGGATACATGAAACGTATTATGAACCCTGCTCAGCTCTTGAGGAAGCTCAAGCTTGTAAGAAACGGATCTAACCTGTTCCAACACCTTGAAAGGTCCAACATATCTGGGGTTTAACTTCCCCCGTTTTCCAAAACGTACTACTCCTTTCCAAGGCAAAACTTTAAGCATAACTTTATCCCCAACTTGAAACTCCATTGGCTTACACTTTAGATCAGCGTAACTCTTTTGTCCATCACGCGCGGCTTGCATTCTTTGCTTGATCTGAATGACCTTCCCTGTCGTCTCTCGAACTATCACTGGACAGGTGAGTTGCACTTGTCTCACCTCGGCCCAACACACAGGTAAACGACACTTTCGACCGTAAAGTGCTTCAAATGATGCAGCCTTGATGCTAGCGTGATAACTATTATTATATGAGAACTCGACTAATGGTAAATGGTTAACCCAACCCTTTCCAAAGTTGATCGCACAGGCATGCAGCATATCCTCGAGAGTTTGAATAGTCCTCTCGCTTTGTCCGTCAGTCTGCGGATGATATGCAGTACTCATGTCCAAGTTAGTATCCAAAGCTTTCTGAAGGGACTTCCATAAATTTGATGCGAATCTAGGGTCACGATCACAAATAATTGAGACAGGTATTCCATGCCTCGTGACCACCTCCTTTAGGTACATTCTTGCCAGTTTCTCCATAGGATCAGTTTCCCTCATAGGTACAAAGATTGCAAACTTAGTGAGTCGGTCAACAATCACCCAAATGGTGTCATAGCCTTGTGACGACTAAGGAAGCTTTGTGACAAAATCCATCATGATATTATCCCACTTCCATTGAGGTATCTCAGGTTGCACCAACAAACCTGATGGCCTTTGATGTTCAGCCTTGACCTTAGCACGACTCAAACATTTGCTAACATAGGTGGCGATGTCGGCCTTCATATTAGGCCACCAATAAAGCTTCTTCATGTCCTGATATATCTTGTCAGAACCCGGATGGATAGAATATTTTGACACGTGGGACTCGTACATAATTACAGTCCTCAAGTCGCCATAACATGGTAACCAACTCCTGCCATTTAAGCATGGAGTTCCATCTGCGCGGGGTTCCAACTTTTCCGTTTTAAGTTTCTTTGGATCCTTTGAATTTTCAATCAACATACCTCCAACATCTTCGTTCTTGATGTTCTCTGGTTTTCCTGCTTCAGTCTGGGCACTCAAAATTTACTTGGGGAGATTCAAACCAATATTCATGACTAAGGCTCAAACTCTTAATGGCTTTATTCGTTCTTTCCTGCTCAGAGCATCAACAACAACATTTGCTTTCCCCGGGTGATAACGAATCTCACAGTCATAATCACTGAGCAACTCTAACCAAAGATGGTGCCTCATGTTCAACTCCTTCTGATTAATAATGTGCTGCAAACTCTTATGATCAGTGAACACTATACACTTGATTCCATACAAATAGTGTCTATAAATCTTGAGAGCGGACACTACTGCTCCAAGTTCTAAATCATGAGTCATATAGTTCTTCTCATGAATTTTCAATTAGCATGATGTGTAAGCAATCACCTTATCTCTTTGCATCAACACAGCGCCCAACCCTTTGATTGTAGCATCGCAGTATGCGATAAAATCTTTGCTTCCTTCAGGTAAAGCCAGAATTGGTGCACTACACAACTTCTGCTTCAACAGTTGAAACGCTGCTTCTTGTTTGTCGCCCTTAAGAAACATGACTTCTCGAGTAAGCTTTGGTTCATGTGGTTTTTGGCTGATCTTTGAAATATCTTCCGATGAATCTTCGGTCTAATACCAGCAAGACCTAAAAAATTGACGGAATCTCCGTTGGCGTTTTAGGAGTTGCCGTCTTTTAATGGCTTCGATCTTCGGGGGAGATCATACATAAATACTTGACTATCAATTCACGTCGTCGAGAAATTATACCTTAATGATGCCAAAATTCGCATTTAAGAGAATTTAGAATACAACCTCCTCTTTCTTAAGCATTCTAGAATTGCTATAGATGTTTCTTTGGGTTCCTTCTTGTTCTTGGAGTAGATAAGAATATCGTCAATAAAGACAATCACAAATTTATCCAAAAATGGCTTGCACACGCGGTTCATGAGGTCCATAAATACAGCTGGTGCGTTCGTTCAATGCCACAATGGTCTACACTTGGAACTCTATAAATGACCATATCGAGTTACTGAATGCCGTTTTTCAGAATATCCTTTCTCGTACTGAAGTGGTTGATACCTGCTCGCATGTATATTCTATAGAATAAACACTGGATCTTGTAGTTGGTCAAATAAATAGCTTCGATCCTCTGGGGACGGATTACGATCTTCCGTTAACTTTTTCAGCTCTAGGTCTGTCTTGTGGGGAATCTGACTGTAAGGGGGATACTACAATTGAGTGGAAGGAGTATGTTTTTTGGATTGACGGGTGTTATATTACCAAACTATGTGGCACACATCGAACTCTCTTTGTATTCCGCAGAAGTTAGGTAGAATTATATTCTTCTGATATACTGCTTTCTAAGCATGTAGTGAGTCTTAGCATAGTAGTCTCTAGTATGCAGCAAAATTAGAACTCACGATCCATCACATCTTATTATGAGTTGATGAGTAGCGCGATCATTGACCGGAGGGTCTACAGTCTGTGAGAGGTGTGCTCATGCTCATAGTGGTGAGGTGTGTGAGCAGAGTGATGTCGCTGGAGTACAGAGATATGATCGGGTGTTTGAGTCGGGTATGTTAGGATAGATAGCTATCGATGCAGTGGTCGTGAGAAGAAAGTGTCTCTAAGATCTATGTATAAGGCTGGGAGAGTGAGCGCACTAAGCTGATCGCTGTAAGGGAGCTGCCATTAAATGAGATTTAGTACTAGGCAGAGGATTATTATATTTGTGTTGAGTGTAGAATAATGTGAACACTCATTGTGCAGCTGTCGGAGTCTCGTACACCCAACTGAGTGCGATATGTATCTCTCCTGATATTGAGAGATGAATACGGTGCGGTGAGAGAGAATTATTATGCGAAGTATAATCTCTCTATAGCTCGACATAGAGAGAGATCAGTCATGCGAAGTGTCGTAGAAGCGTGCGACCTAGAGAGTTCTGTGTCTGCGAGTATGCGATTGAATGTAGTAACATATGAGGTGACGTACTATAGTAGAGAGATAGACACCATGTGCGGTGGCACAGGGTATGTGTGTGTCGGTGCAGTATGTTGCTGTGAGTTTAGGTGCAGTGTGAGAAGAGGCTCGCGCGCATATTTGAAACGCGAGTCTGTGAGCTTTGCATGGGTGTGTCGCTGATCTCTAGATACAACATGTCAGAAGAATGCGCTGTGAGATTCAAGAGTACTATACAATAGAGTGGGTCATTAGCTGAGAACGAGTGCTGTAGACTTCCGGGAAAGAGTCGCTCGTTGGATGCGTTATGTGTGGTACTTCGCCAACCAACTCCATACCAAGTATAGCGTCGATGAAACTACAAGTTTTTACGGGCATAAGTTATTGTTGACTTGGGTAATGGTTCAGGAAGTTTAATGTACACCCCCCTAAGGATAGTGTTCAACCCAATTATTCTCCCATCGGCTAGTTCAACATCATAATAGTGATCTAAATGCAGTGGACACAAAGCTTCTATCGGCACCAGTATCAAATAAGACAGAAGCATAGTGGTTGTTTAGAAGGAACGTACCCATAACGATGTTTGAGTCTGGGTTTGTCCCTACACGGCCTACCGCATACATTTTCGCTGCAGCATTGCCATTTCCAGCTTGGTTACCGCTGTTGTTGTTTTTCAACTTTGGACAATCCCTCTTGAAGTGTCCCTAGGCTCCACATTTATAGCAAGTGGGTTTCTGACCTGTCCCAGTGCCCCTTTGGTTGTTAACAGTGTTGGCATTAGCGGTACTCTTACGGTCACAAGCCAGATGGCCAACTCGATTGCACTTGTGGCATTTGGGAGCACATGGACCATCATGGTGATAGTTGCATTTAGCGCATATGGGTTTAGATCCTTCGTATGGCTTCTTCTCACCAGATCCTGCAGTGTATGCTCGGTCAGTGTTCTGCCCTCTTCGTTTTGTTGTTGTTGTGGTTGTTGGCTTTTTTTTCTCTAGTTTGAGATTTTCGGGTAGTAAATAGCTCTTTCAATGTGTTTCACATTAACTGGAGAGTACATATTTTCTCCCACATTTTTATTTACCTTAGTTAGATACAAGGAATTAGGGCACAATCCACCCCCATACAACATTAGGATCTGGTGATTGGTTTGTCATGTTATCATCTTGCTTTTCTAGTTTTGTCTGCGTTTAGCAAAATGGTTTGGATCTTCTTATCACCAATCGTCAGTGTGGACTCTATTGATTCGCGGAGATTGTGATCTCACTCGCGGCATGTGTGACTGTGGGCAGATTGTGGTGTACATGTACGCGAAGTTGATAGCCATGGATCATGATCGGGTGCACAACCTACCGAGTGATGTGTGTAGATTACGTATAGGTTCGCTTGATGTGTGTGTTGCAGACGTTGTATGTGAGATAAAATAGACTAATGTACGCTCTAGTAGTTATAACAATGCCAGAGTCCTGAAATTTGTTGTTACACTTATCACAACGTCTGGTACCTTTTCACTTTCAACATTCCATAAAAAAACCAATACTCAGCCTCCAGTTTCTTAATCTCGACCCTCAGGCAGTACTTGTCAGTCATCTTCTTTTTCATGGTCTTTGTTCTCGTTATACCATGTCAATTACTTATTGCAACATCATGACCTCAACAGTCCTACATGGGAGTTCCACCATGTTAGCGCACCTGCGAGAAGTGTTAAAACCTTTGGCTTCCCCCAACTTTCAAATAGAAGGAATAAGAAGGAGGAAAGAAGAAGAGTTTCTCAACAAGCTCTGATACCACTTGTTAATCCTTTTTTGATAGATCTTACTTAGCTTGTTAAAGCTTAGTTATATTGGATAGATCCAAGACAACTATAGTAGAAACTAAGATTGAGAATATCACAAACTATGCGGAATCTAGTTTGCAATACTAAGAAGAATAATGAAACAGTAAAATCAATATCTTTACTAAACTTTCAATATATTGAATACTATTTTAAATTACAAAATAGCCATGAATACTAACTATGATTTCTATGCAAACTATGAATACTATTATGAAAACTGCTGTGAAAATTAATATCTGGATCTATGCCTTAGGGTTCCTTTTATACACTAAGAAATCCTAATGGGCTTACAAAATGCGTCAAGTGATCAATATCTCATGCATATTACTTTAGCAGTACTAACTATTTATACCAACAGTACTAACTACATAACTAACAATACTAATAAACTGGCATTACTAACACTTTGTACTGGCAGTACTAACTATTACATTAGCAGTACTAATGACTTAAACTATTTCTTCTAATCTTTAGCAGCAGTAGTTTCTTCAATCAGCAGTATTAACTTGAGACGCCTTTATTCCTAACAATCCTCCCCTAAACTTGATATTCATCTTGTTAATCATCAAGTTTCTTCCAATTAAATCATTTGTGCTGAGAGGATGCTTCCAAACACTCTTCTACTTCTTAAGTTGTGATCTTGTAAATCTGAGAAGCTCAAATGCCATTTCACTTTCATGATCAACTTCTAGTCTTCTATTTATCATCCTTGAAAGCATTTCTTGAGTAAGAGGATATTTCTTTTCTATCATCATGTGAATAGCAATTCCATTATCCATTAACAATACATGAACTCCACATGAGTCAAATAATCTCCAGCTTATCAAGTTGTAGCCTTGTTGATTCCTCCAGACTTCATCTTCCTCACAAGGCTCAAATAATGTCTTCAGATCTCCCCAAAGCAACAAGTCATATCCTTCTGGGCTTGTTGTCTCATACCTTTCTTGTACCAACCTGTGTAGATCTACCACATCCTGTCTGTCAAAATCATCAAGCATCTCACTGAAAATCTTGTAATTCTTAGAACTTCCATCTGCTCTGATGATTTGATAATACATTATGTTTTCTGTCAGAATGTGTGTCTTCTAGTCAATTATTAGATATTTGGTAGCCAAAGATTCAAAATCCATAGCAATTTCATCCCTTGAAACTATATCCAAACAAGATCTAAGCTCCTCTTTTTTAGCATCATTCTCCTCTAGTTTCTATTTCTTGACACTCTCTTTATCATGCTCTTCATCATGTTCTGCTCTTGGTCTCTTGGAACTTCCAGCTGCTAATTTTGATTCTCTTTCTTTATCTTTAGTCTCTATGTATGTAAAAGTACTAACATGCTTCATTGTAGTTTCAAATAATTTCTTAAGCTCATCAAAAGTATATCTTTTTAACTGCTGCATGGTTTGGCTTCCCATGTGTTTGATATTGTTAGACATGTAAGTTCTTTGTTGAGCTTGAGTCATGGGTTTATTCCTCTTTGCTTCAGCTTTCTATGCAGTAAAATATCTTTCTTTG
>BQNB010185360.1:0-12224 GCA_026074375.1 Tanacetum coccineum
AACAAATACCAAACATTCAGATCTTCATAATAATGGCTAATACCCGAAAGTATTAGCCTTCAAATGTCATAATAAATACAAAAGCAATTATTTAGCCAAGGTAAACTAACCGATTTAACAAATGATACTAAAAATTGAACGATTACTAAAGTATATGGAATTACACATTGTCTCAAATGGAATTGATAACGTTGCTCGACCTCTTCTGCTCTTTTTCTCCTTTGAAAATCGCCTTTTCTGGTTTAGGTATCGAGAATATGATTTAGCACACTTAAAACTCGTTTTTGAGTTTTCTATTTATAAGGTCTGGAGTCGGTTCGATACGGTGTATCCAAGTATTGGATATGGCGTATTGGGGATTTCTTGGAGTAGGGACCACGCTTGATATCTTCCAGAATATTATGTTCATTCCATATTTCCAATACGGCATATTGGTCTTCTGGATACGGCGTATTGAGCTTTATTCTTCTGTGGTCTTTTGGTGAGTGCAGGCACGGATACGTCGTATCTTCCTTGATGGATACGGCGTATTGGTCTTCAGAATAGTAATCTTCAAAATATCTTCATTTAAGCTCCAGAATGCCCGCCTTTTGCTATCTTTCACCAATTACTCCATAATTACTGTAATTCTCAAATATAAACGATTAAGTAATAATTCTTTGCAATAGCAATACAAAATGGGTTAATAACATGGGATAAATGATGCTATAAAATAGACGTTATTGTGACAACCCGAGATTTTCCGTTCAACAAGTTAGCCGTTTCCGTGTTGTAATTTGAAATTTTAAATGTTTCGTTTAGCTTTGCGTTAGACTATGGCTATGCAAGAAGAATTAAACCAATTCAAAACAAACGATGTTTGGTCTCTTGTTCTTCCTCCCTATACCAAAACTATAATAGGTACTAAATGGGTCTTTAAAAATAAATTAGATGAAAATGGTGTCGTATCTAGAAACAAAGGTAGACTTGTTGCACAAGGATACAATCAACAAGAAGGAATAGATTTCGATGAAACTTATGCTCCCGTAGCAAGATTAGAATCTATATGAATCCTCTTTGCTTATACTTGTGAACACGACTTCAAACTTTTTCAAATGGACGTCAAAAGTGCTTTCCTAAACGGTTTTATAAATGAAGAAGTCTGTGTTGCTCAACCTCCCGGCTTTGTCGACTTTGAAAAACCCAACCATGTCTTTAAACTTAAAAATGCTCTTTATGGTCTTAAACAAGCACCCAAAGCTTGGTACGATAGACTCAAGGCCTTTCTTCTTGACCATTCGTACACCATGGGCTTGTTAGATAACACTCTATTTACCAAGAAAAAGGATTCATATATCATCATCATTCAAATCTATGTGGACGACATATCTTCGAATCAACTTGTCAAGACCTTTGTGATGATTTTTTAAAAATCATGCACGACGACTTTAAAGTGAGCATGATGGGTGAATTGAACTTCTTCCTTGGTTTACAAATCAAACAACTAGAAGATGGCATCTTTTTAACAATCCAAATACATCAAGGAAATGCTCAAGAAATTTGATCTTGAAGACTCCAAACCAATCAAAACTCCCATGTCATCTGAAACCAAACTCACAAGGGATGAAGACGGGGAACCCGTTAATGACACAAAATATTGTGGCATGATTGGTAGTCTTCTCTACCTGACAGCTAGTCGGTCGGACATCATGTTTAATGTTTGTCTATGCGCCCGTTTTCAAGAAGTTCCCAAAACCTCTCATCTAGAAGCGGTAAAAAGGATCTTTAGATACATTAAGGGAACAACTCATTTAGGATTATGGTATCCCAAAGGAACGAGGGTAGAAACCATCGTTTATGCCGACTCTGATCATGTGGGAGACTATTTCGATCACAAAAGCACAAGCGGTGTATGAACATTCATGGGATATTGCAACACATCATGGTTCTCCAAGAAGCAAACCGCCCTAGCCATTTCCACCACTGAAGGCGAATATGTTTCCCCCGGGAAAGCTTTTCAACAAGCATTATGGATGAAACAAGCCTTAGTTGACTATGACATTGTCCTAGATGATATACCCGTCCTTTGTGATAATAAAGGTGCAATCGACCTAACTAAAAATCCTGTTCTTCATTCTCGTACCAAACATATTGAAATCCGTCATCACTTCCTTCGTGACAATGTCCAAAAAGGAAACATCTCAATTGAGAAGGTCTCATCCGAGGACAACATAGCCAATATTCTAACTAAACCCCTCAAACGAGAACCTTTTAACCTTCTTAGACTAGGACTTGGTCTCATAGAACCCAACGCCTAAAATACAAAGCTATGTATCTCCACTTTATCTCTTCTCTCTCTCTCTCTCTCTCTCTCTCTCTCTCTATCTTTCTCTCTCTCTCTCTCTCTCTCTCTCTCTCTCTCTCTAGGCTTCTATTTCTTGTACTAAAATCTTATTATTATATATCTACTATTAGTATATATCTTCTATATGCATTTGCTTCATGAAAATCTCATTCCATAAAATATCTCGAAAGAAAATTTTCTTTAAAAATTCATTCTCACAAACTAGGACATTTACAAAAAAATATTTTGCATTGTTTAATACAAAAATAAAACCATTTTCATGCATCATAACATGCCTCTTGAATGCTAAAGGAATGTACAATCAATGTGTATCTTTCGAGTAAATTCAATCGTAGCAACATTAAAACCATGGAGACTTTGGGTTATCTCGTACATATCTACTTTTACTTTCTTTAGAGTCTAGATAACCACACCTCCAACATCGTCTCATGTAGGCACAAACTATAAAAAAAAATTCTCTGCAACATCTGCAGTTGCCGGTTCCATTTAAAATCAATTCCGGTTCCCTTCTGCAAATGGAATTGGCATAACCGGCAACACTGTGCAAGATTTTCAAATATGAATTTTAAGTTCTTACCTCAACCAATTCCCACCAAAATTCTCTCTATCTGATCTTTGGCTCTAGGAGTCGACTTTAGGCATATCTAATGATTAGATTTTTACCAAAATATCAAGTAAAAAATTCACTCATTGGAATTATTACACTAAAAATGGCTTGTGCCAAACACCATTATTCTCATATAACCATCCAAAATAAACAATGTCTAAGTCAAACAAAGAGAAGAAACCTACAAGTAACCTTAAACGTTCCGTTAGGATTAGCGTCCGACATTGTTGCTTTAACAACCCTCGTCCATCATCACCTCCTTACCAAGTTTTATGTAACACCCCCAAATCTGGGTAGCAGCGGAATGTTGAATATCCGAGGGCGTTACTTCATAGATCAATAGCACAAGATATGAGAACGACCACTAAACGTGTCGTTTGAAAAAGATACATTGGGATTAACAAATACTTGGTTGGGTACATAAGCCCAGGCTTCAAATTGGTTCAACCAATATAAATATAAGATTTCGGTTTATAACAATTGTCCCCATAATGTAATAAGACCCCAAATCTTAAACGTTGACTCTTTAATTATTGACTTCCAATGTATCATCGCACCTCGTGCCTTATGAGACTGAATAAATTTGCTTAAAATATAACATAAAGTTGTGAATGTAATAGGTTTTGTAAATCAATTGTTAGGTCCGCAAGATTTTCAAGTGTAGGATTAAGCAACAAATGCAAACATCATAAAAAGTTATTACGTTTTCCTAAGCTCATGACACTGAAGCTCGACATGTATGAATGCACTATTTGACAATGTATTACGTGTATGATGTTCTAACCGCAATACATCCCAAACTTCGACATGGTATTACGTCGGTTCACGGTGATAGCTAATCTCCCGAATTAGGATTTGTCAATCCTCACATAGATCTATTTATAGCATTCGCGCTCATTATCCATTTAATTGACAATCATGTTTCAGGGCTCAGGGTTATCGCTATCTTAGAACACGTAAATCATTGTATAAAATGTACCACTTGCATCTAATTTGTAAAACAGCCTGTTCTCACCCAAGATGTAAATCATGTTAAAATAATTGTTAAAACTGGGGCTATGAAAACTCACTTAGTAAATGTACCTCTAAAAAATGATAATAGATATCCAAGTATGAATCACACCGTCAAATACCTAAGTAAATACGGCCAGTCTTAGTCTACAAATTTAGGCTAAAGACTCAATGTATAAACTATAATATATTGTTAGTTTATATATATACTATTATCACTTGTGTGGTGGTGCACATGTTTTATGTATTCATATTCACTTGATGATTCTTGGGAAGGTATATGATTTCACTCGTTCTAGTATAAGTATAAATGTTTATTAATAAATATTCATATTTATTAAGTCGTGGTTTAACTTGTCATGATAATTATATAACTCGTCCGATTCGTTAAGTGTTTACAAAAATCACTTTCGTTTATAAATTACCCTTGAGTTTTATGTAATTACAAAACAGCCCCCTATCAGTTTATGAAAATGTAACATTTACACTTTAGACCCTTAAGTTTCCAAAATTACACTTTTAGTCCTCTAACTTTACAATGTTGCACTTTAGGTCCTATAATGTTTGAATCAGTCCCCTTGAGTTCCAGGAATGACAGAACAATCCCTCAATTTACTAAAATAGTTAATTGGCAGTTTTAAACCCTCAAGTTTCTAAATTGACACATTTAGTCCCTTAACTTATAAAAATCGCATTTTAACTCCAATCAAGTTCTAATAAGCGACATTAGATTTCATTAAGCTCCAATAAGCCATATAAGCTGTCCCAGCTTAAAAATAAGCTTGGGAGAGCTTATTTTGGCTTAATGGACCTTATTGGGCCCGTTAAGGTCCAATAAGTGTTTTAAAGGTCCGATTAAGTTTTAAAAAGCACTAAAGAACTTGTTAAGCTTATTTAAACTACACGAATCAGATTGGCTTATTAATAAGCTCGAATGAGCTTATTTTGAGCTTATTGGGCTCGTTGGCCTAATAACTCTTAACCCGTTTGTTTGAAAAAGGGTTTATACATAATACAACTTATTTTCTAGTTTCATTAGGCATTCGGGATTATGGTTAAGGTGTTTTCATGTTATGGCTTATTAAATAAGCACTTAAGCTCCGGTAATGGGCTTTCAGGCCCATTACGAGTCTGATAAGTGTTGTGCGTGTTTGGGCTTAGTACATTTGGGTCTATTGACCTTCCTAAGTTTATTATAAAGCTTATAAGTTGCCTAGACTCACAATATGCTGTTAAGCTTATTTGTGGGCTTATAGACCTCGTTTGGTCACAGAAACGGGCTAACAAGCCCGTTAAGGGTCCGTTTGGCTTTTAATTACTCGATATGGTACCTTGTGGTTTAAATGAGTTCAATAAGCTCGTAGGTCTCTTAATAAGCTCGTAGAGCTTATGAATAAGCTTTGGGCCCCCGGGTTAGCTTATTGGGCCCGCTTGGTTTTGTTCCATAGGCTCTTAGACTAATTTGGCCCATTATGGATTTGTTTAAGGTATGCTTGTTATGTTTCAAGTATTATAAGCCTTATACTCTAACAATAAGCTCAAATGAGCTTATAATAAACTATGGGTCCTACCCTTTTGGGCTGTTGGGCCGGTTGAACCCAATCCGTGAGTACGTCTCGATTACACAGGCCCATCGTGGCTCGTTACTCTTTTAGCAACATGTAGGTTTTGAAATAACTAGCCGTAGTACTATATGTCGTGTATTTAACTTATGTACATGTCGCATTTTACATGCAAGCGTTTAGACGTATCATGTATATGTTCCCAAGCCATCATGTCATATTTATAACGCAAGTTTACGTACGATTTATAAAAATTTCGGGCGTGTGGGATAATGTTTACGTTGATGTTCTTAATCGTGTCTAACGTACATGTTAATGACTTTTCTTTTCATTTACTCATTTTATATTTGTTCTTTAATGTTTCCATCACTACACAAGATTTAGTACGTATATAAACCCTTCGTTTATACGTACGGTTCATAGTTAAAATACACGAGCAAATGTCAACATGTCCTTCATGTAGTAACATGACCAATTGACTAGCAAATAAGGAAGACACGCATGATATGATTTGTACAAGTTTAAATGTAACTTACAAAAGGTCCTAAGACTTGTTTTGAGTGTGCGCGAGCTAAGTGACCAATCATGTATGCGAGACATGACCCAAATGATAAATTAAAGCTCCAAGCTTTGTGTACAACCAACCCTTAGCTCGTAAATTTCCTTGGCCTAGTAATGTAAACCTTTATTGTGTTTTCTTGGTTCGAAGGAGGTAAATGGGTAAGTTGTGTGCGGTTTAAGACCCGACGCAAAGATAGTGTATGTGTTTAAGTGTTTGTGTTTGTAAGAGTGTAATATGGTGAGACTATGTGAGTATTTATAGGCATATGAGCTAGTTACTTACCTCCTAGTCCTAAACTAACCAAACCGTGCCCTTAACAAGGTGGTTTGGTAGTTTTTAGTTAGTCACACATTGTATTTAGCCAAACCACCTAAGTAAATGTTTTAATTACTAAATATTTGTACAAGGTTACCTAAGATTTGGAAATCTTATGGTTTTTGTATGTGCATTGTATGTAACCGGGTATCCAAGGGAAAAAGGGAGAGCAAAATGGTTATTAACCATTGTGTAATAGCTACTAGGAAACATTAAGTACCATTCTTAATTATCTAGGTTGTACAGTACTTAGGTCATTAGAAAATTCTTCTAGGAAAATATATGTGGTATATCTGGCCCTAGGTGGTTATTAAACAATTTTAATAAATTTTGTGTTAAAGGTTTAAAAGTAGGTATTGGTTTGAGTCTAGGTAAGTCTAGGTATTTCCGGGGTGTGTCCAAATGTATTTTATTGCGAAACGTAAACTTTTTACGTGACTAACAAAAGTAAAATATGTAAAGTTCATAATTATCTTCATAATAATTATTTATTACTTGGTGGATGTAAACCTTAATTTATTTGGTGACCGTTTACATTAAATGTGTATTTATAGACTACGCGATTTATCTTAAAGTTTAACTTTAAAAGTAACGGTATCGGACCAAATAAATAGTGACAAAATAATAGATGTATAAAAATGACCGGAAATGAGTAATATGTTTCAGTCTCCACCAGTTAAAAAGTGGCTTTGTCCTCAAGCTTAAGTCTTGTAGCGGATGACGTAGCCCAGTTTGTGAAAAGTTGTAGGTATTTCTGTTTGAACGAATCTTCACGTTCCCAGGTGAACTCAGGACCTCTCCTAGAGTTCCAGCGAACCTTAACCAATGGTATCCGGCTTCGCTTCAATCATTTGATCTCCCATTCCATGATTTCAACGGGCTCTTCCACAAACTGGAGCTTATCGTCAACGTGAATCCCTTCTAACTGCATAACTAATGGCTCATCAGCGTAACATTTCTTTAGATTAGACACATGGAAAGTATGATGAACTCTACTCAACTCTTGGGGATGTTCCAGCTTGTAGGCAACTTTCCCAACTTTTGTTATCACCTTGAAAGGTCCGACGTATCTCAGTTTCAGGTTGCCCCGCTTACTGAACCGTACAACCCCTCTCCAAGGTGAGACCTTAAGCATAACCCTATCCCTAACTTCGAACTCCATCGGCTTTCATTTCTGATCAGCGTAACTCTTTTGTCGATCCTGAGCAGCTTGCATTCTCTGCTTGATCAGGACGATCTTTTCCGTTGTTTCTTGGATTAATTCTGGACCAGTCAGTTGAGCTTCCCCAACCTTGGCCCAGCACACCGGTGATCGACATTTTCGACCATACAGTACCTCATAAGGTGCGGCCTATATGCTAGTGTGATAACTGTTGTTATATGAAAACCCGGCTAGTGGAAAATGCTTAACCCAACCCTTGCCAAAATCGATCACGAAAGCATGTAGCATGTCCTCGAGAGTTTGAATAGTTCTCTTACTCTGGCTGTCAGTTTCTGGATGATACACAGTGCTCATACTTATATATGTACCCAAAGCTTTCTGAATGAATTTTCAAGAATTTGGTTGTGGAATCCTCCCATCACGATATAAGATATTGAAGCAGGTATCCCATGTCTTGCTACTATCCTGTTCAAGTACAACCTTGCCAATTTGTCTAACGGATCATTCTCCCTTATTGGCAAGAAGTGGGCAGATTTTGTAAGTCGATCCACGATCACCCAGATTATGTCAAAACTGTGTGATGACTTAGGAAGTTTGGTGACAAAATCCATCGTGATATTATCCTACTTCCACTCGGGTATCTCAGGTTGTACTAGCAATCCCGATGGCCTTTGATGTTTAGGCGACTTGACCTTGTATTATTACCAAACATTTTGCCTAACATAGGTGGCGATGTCTGCCTTCATATTGGGCCACCAATATAGCTTTTTCATGTCTTGGTACATCTTTTCTGAACCGAGATGGATAGAGTATTTTGACTTGTGAGATTCGTGCATAATCACGGATCTTAAATCTCCATAACAAGATAACCAACTCCTGCCGTGTAAACATAGTGTTCCATCGGCACGTGGATCCAATCTTTCCTTGGGTATATCCCTTCTGATTATACCGCCTACGTCTTTATTCACGAGATTCTCTGGTTTCTAGGCTTCGATCTGAGCTACTAATATTCGTTTGGGAAGATCCAAGCCAATTGTCATAACTAAGGCTCGAACCCGCAATGGCTTAATCCGTTCCTTACGGCTTAATGCAACGGCCACTACGTTTGCCTTCCTTGGATGATAACGAATGTCGCAATCGTAATCACTTAACAACTCTAGCCAACGGCGTTGCCTCATGTTAAGCTCCTTTTGATCGAGAATGTGTTGTAGACTTTTATGGTCGGTGAATACTGTGCATCTGGTTCCATATAGATAGTGTCTCCATATCTTTAAGGCAAACACTACCGACCCAAGTTCTAAATCATGAGTGGTGTAGTTCTTCTCGTAAACTTTTAGTTGTCGAGAAGCATAGGCAATCACCTTCTCTCTCTGCATCAACACAGCGCCTAAGCCTTTGTGTGAAGCATCACAATAGACCACAAAGTCTTCGCTTCCTTCAGGTAAAGCCAGAATTGGCGCACTGCATAACTTCTGCTTTATTAATTGAAAAGCGTTCTCTTCCTTTTCACCTCTGTCAAAAACTTGATTTTTTTTATTTTTTTTATTACTCCGTTCCTGGTAAGTTTCGTCTGGATTTATGCAATCTTTGGAATCCTTTGATGAAACTTCGATATAACCTGCAAGGACCTAAAAAATTGGTGGATCTCGTTGGTGTCTTAGAGACGCCCATATTTGATAGATTCTATATTGGATAGGATCCACATGTATGCTCTACTTTCAATGACATGTCTAAGAAATTGTACCTTCGGAATCCAAAATTCACATTTTGAAAATTTTGCATATAACTTCTCTTTCTTAAGCAATTCCAAAATGGCCTTGAGATGTTCTTCATGCTCTTTCTCGTCCTTTGAATAAATAAGTATGTCATCAATGAAGACAATTACAAACTTATCCAAGTAAGGCTTGCATACTCGGTTTTCTGAGGTCCATTGAATTAGTAGGTGCGTTTGTCAGGCCGAATGGCATAACTTGGAACTGTAATGGACATACGAGTAGGATGCTTCTTTGGGATGTTTTCTCTCGCAGTTTAAGTGGTGTTATCCTGATCTCTGATCTATCTTCGATAAATACTGGATCCTGGGAGTTGATCAAATAAATCGTCATCTCGGGAGTGGATACGATCTTTACTGTCAGTTTATTTAGCTCCCGGTAGTCGATACACATCCTGAATGACCCATCCTTGTTTTTGACGAATAAGAACGGGGCTCCCCAAGGTGAGGAACTAGGCCTTATGAATCCTTTATCGGAATGCTCTTGTAATTGTTTGTATATTCTCTTCATTTGGATGGAGCAATCGATACGGTGTTTTTTTTTTTTTCCTCGAGCTACGGGCTGCAGGCTCCTGAATTAATTGATTTGGAATTCCCACTGGTCGAGCGGTCGAAGACCTGGCAAGTACTCGGTAAATACTTTTGGAAAATCTCGGATGATTGGTACGTCCTTTATTTGTTTTCCTTCCGACTTGTCCTCCTCTTTCTTGGCGGATATCTGTGCTAAAAAGACCTGGCATCCTTTTTCCATGTACTCTTGAGCTTTTGAACATGAGATAACTTAAACCGAGATACTTCCCGTTGCTACTTGCGTGCAACTAAAAGGTAAAGTTTCGTTCCCATAGGGAACTTGAACAAGTTTCTCATCGCACACGATCACGGTGTGACATCTTCTTAACCAGTCCATATCAATAATGACATCGAAACTACCTAGTTCTACGGGCATTAAATCTATGTTGAACGGATGGTCTAAGAAATTTAAAGTGCAACCTCGTATAATAGTGTCTATCCCGACCAATTTCCCATTAGCTAATTCGACATCATAACAATTTTCTAATAGAGTTGGGGCGATGTTAATCAAGGAACTAAATGCAGTGGATATAAAGCTTCTATCGGTGTAACACCCCCAAATTCTGGTATGCAGCAGAATGGTAACAATGGGGTGCTACGTCAAAGTACAACAATCAAGATATAGGAAACGACCTTAAATGGACGTTTTAAGATAAGATTTCATTCGATGCCATAGCAAAATATCAGAGTTCATCATTAGGTCCAATATGATTTTAAAAGTCGTAAACATTTTCCACATACGTTCTTAATTAACAAAAGCTTCGTAATACAAAAGATGACTATGTTTTTATTAAAGATAGAAGTTGCATCGATTTAAATAAACACAGAATCCATCTTCATTGATATCCATCACGGCTCCCATCCAATTTTATACCTTAGGACCTGAAACTAAACATGCTAAAAGTCAACACAACGGTTGAGTGAATTCATAGGTTTATCAAGTAAAGAGTTGTTGATCCCACGCCTTGATCGATTCTTTACGTAGTAAAGAGTTTGTTACCTTGGATGAATCCAAAATAACAATGGTTGAGACTTTCTATGTATACCAAAGTGTATGCGAAATCTACCACTTTGATACTATAGAGATTTTATGAATGGGACGTAATATACAATTACAAACAATGAAGTAATAGTAAAGTGTTTGTTACCTTGGATGACTCCAAAATAACAATGATTGAGACTTTGTATGTATACCAAAGTGTACGCGGAATCTACACTTTGATACTCTAGAGAAGTTTACTAATGGAACAGTAATGACCAAAACAAACAATGAACACAAACCACACTGCTTCAATATTATTAAAATAACACGAGTACTCCTGAAATCTTTTAGGATCAGTTACAATTCAAATATAAACATTCCGAAATAATCTCCATGCATTCTTATCTTCAGTTCAGCAGCTTTGACCATCAGCAGTACTAACTTCTTCTACTAGCAGTATTAAGTAACATTGGCAGTGTGTATTAAGTTAGTACTGGCAGTACTAACTCCTTTAGTACTGTTAGCAGTATTAAGTCTTGTGAAGATTTATTCCTAACAATCCCCCCTAAACTTATGATTGTCTTTCAAATCATCAAGTTTCTTCTGAATAAAATCTTTTAGTCTTCTTCCTTTGCTGATGATTGCTTCAAACATATCTTTTACTTCTGCATTTGAGATCTTATAAACCTTAGAAGTTCAATCGCCTGTGAACTCTCATGATCAACCTCTAATTTCTTATTTAGCATCTTGGAAATCATCTCTTGGCTTAAAGGATATTTCTTCTCTGTCAACATATGAATTGCTAACCCATTCTCCATCAGCAAAATATGAATACCACAAAAGTCACATAATCTCCAGCTTATTAAATTGTACTCGTGCTGACTCTTCCAGATCTCATCTTCTTCATTAGACTCAAATATAACATATAGGTCTCCCCAAAGCATCAAATCAAACCCTTCAAGTCTTGAAGCACTATATTTTTCCTTGACAAGCTTGTACAATTCCTCTACATCCTGTCTATCAAAATCTTCAAGCATCTTACTCAAGATTTTGTAGTTCTTGGAACTGCCATCTCCTCTAAACACTTGATAATACATGAAAGTCTCTGTCAAAATACAAGTCTTCCAATCCATAATTGGAAACTTTGTAGATATAGTTTCAACCTCTATAGGAACCTCTTCTCTTGGTATGATGTCTAAAAATTCTTTGAGTTCTTCTTTCTCAGAATCTTCCTCCATCTTTTGTCTCTTCCTTATGCTTTTTCTAGGAATTGACTTCTTTCTCTTTGCTCCAGGTTCTTTAACAACTTCTTTTTTTTCTTCAACCTCTTCTTCCACA
>BQNB010185362.1:0-12224 GCA_026074375.1 Tanacetum coccineum
CCTTATAAATCCATTTGAGTTTGATCAAGAAGACTTTATCTGGACACGGCACCAATTCCTAAACTTCAAGTCTTTCAAATTCACGAATTTCTTCTTGCATTGCATCGATCTATGACTGTTCGGTCATTGCTTGTTTGAAGTTCTTTGGTTCTACTGAAGTTAGGAAAGCATCAAAATAACACTACATGGCATCAGTTTCAAGTTGCTTCCGTGTAGATACAGAGCGAGAAGGATCACCGATCACTTTTTTTATAGGATGATCCTTAGTCTATCTACCAAGGTGTTCAAATGGAGTGTGGATTTGTCTCACATTATATGATGCTTCTTGAGAAGTTGAGTCTTCTTGAGGAGATTCATTAAGTGGATCATCATGAAATGTTGGTGTTTTTGGTGATTCTTTAAAACCTTGAGAAATGATTGGAGAATATTCATGTTCTTGTGATGAGGGAATACTTGTTGATGGAGTGATATATGCTTAATTACACATACCATTTTCCACTAAAACCAGACTTAAATGACATTGTATTTGTATGTTTTGCATTTGTATTGTTTTGCATTTGTATTGTGCATTTGTATTGTGCAGGTAACGGATATCTAAGAAAAGGAAAAAATCGAAGCCAAAATGACAAAACCGAGCACGAGAACGGAAAGAGCGTGAAAGAAAAGTCAAATCAAAGCCAAAAGTCAAAAAGTCAAAGTTAACCAAAGTCAACCCCGACAAAGTCAAAGTTAAAGGCAGAGCCGATAAAGAAGAAATGTTAAATAGGCCAACCCGTACCCATCTAATGGGCCGGATCAGCCCATTTATACATTACATGAAGACTTAAAGACTTATAAAAAGCCCAACACTTTTATATTAGTCGGCCCAACACAAGCCCAAAACCAAACGCATCACAACACCCGTTAACCCCAACCCTTTTATAGTTTAACTCTGTTAGTCCTTAAAAGGACTAACAGTGCAAACCTTTATAAACAAAAAGGACCAAAGATGCAAAGCTCAAGGACTATGATTGCAATACAACCATATCAGGGATCAAACTTACCATTTTCCTTATCTTTAAAAAATTACGCGAACACTGTACATCTCCCTGAGTGTGTCCTGTCCTCACTACCAGCCAAAACACTATTCCCCTTTCTTCTCCCCTTTGTCAACCAACACCTATACACACCTCACATGGGCTTATTGCCACCTTGGCAATCCCTTGCAAGCTCATTCGGCAAAGAATAAAGACAAGAAATCAATGGTGATGATCTTAAGACTTAGGCTCTACTCATTTTAGATGGCCAAGATTGCTTTTTGAGCTTACTCACACAACAAGCACACCCGCAGGAGTTCTCACAAAGAAAGCACAAGACCTAGAACCTTCATTTGCTTAGTATAAATAGGACTCATTGTAAGCCCTTAGGCACTAAGTTTTTTTACCTAGTTAACTCTCAGCTTATATTTTAAGTCTTTTTAGCTAATTGTATTATTTTCTTAAAAGCCTTGTACTAATTTTAAGTTTAATGAAATATTGAAGTTTTTATGTTTTATCCCGTTTTTAAGTTAAAGTGTTTGATGTTTTAAAACTGTTTTATAAGCTCACAAAAGATCTTTTTATAACATTCTTAAGCTGTTTACTTAAGTCTTACAAAGTCTTGCCAAAACTCTTTTTCATTAGTTAGAAAGGTTCAAGTCTTATTTTAACCAAAAGCTCAAAAAGCTCAAATGGAAGATAAGCCAAAAAGGGAAGGGCTTATTGCTACCACTAGCTTGTCTTTTGACAAGCTAAAGCTTGTAGATTAGCTTATTATAAGCTTATTTGCCCTGTTTTGAGCAAGGGCCTTTGTAAGTCTCATTTTTCCATTTTTAGCTTATTTACTATTAAACTGCTTATTGTGCTTATCTCTTGCTTATTGCTGCTTATTTATACTTGTTTATGTTATTTGATGCTTATGTATGCCTGCTTTTAGTTTGCAAATCATCTGTTTAAGTTTTCTTAAATTCTGTCTTAAATAGCTTATTTAGTTGCACAATCTGTTTTAGCTTATTTAAGTGCTTATTGGTTGTTGAAACTTGCTCAATATTGCTTATTAATCTTATTTAACATCTGGTGTTTGAATTTTTTTGCTTAAATCTTCATAAACAAGTTTAAAAATGGTTTCTAAAAACTTAAAGGGGTGTTTGGCACAAGCAGTACTATCCTATAGTTAGTACTGTTTGTTCCATTTTGACCCATTTGGGAACTTTAAAAATCATTTTTGAGGTTTTTTAATCTGTTTTAGATAAGTGTTTTAGTTTAGAATTGATTGTTAAGGATTTGTATAAGTTTAACTTAAATTTGTGGTCATTAAAACAGTTTAGTGTAGCTTATTTGATTAGGAATTTTAAATTAGCTTTTATGCATTGGTTTTGTATTGTTTTAAGTTGTTAAAATGCATTAGAGTAGGTGTTTTGAAGTGTGCATGATAGTTTTATGTTTTACCAAAATCTGTCAATGTTTAACTAAGTGTTGAAAATTTTGAGAAATTGCTTTTTCATTTGCTTTTTATAGCTTATTCTGAATTTTAAAATGGTTTTTGATTGTTGATATGTGTTCTTTGAGGTCCAAAGTTAATCTGTTTGTGGGTTATAAGTTCATAAGGTTCTGTTTAAGTGCTTATTTTTAAGCTCAAAAGTGGTATTTTGTGAAGATTGCAAAAAAAATTTTGAGTGTTGAATCTGTGTGAAATAGCTTTTTCATTAAGTTTTTTAAGGGTTTATTTTAATTTCAAACTGCTTTTTTATTGTTGATTTAAGTAGCTTTTTTGGCCAAGCTTTTTAGTGGTATAAGCCACTAAGCCATAAGGATCTGTTTGCTAGCTTATTTTTTAGCTAGAAAAGTCTTTTTTGGCTGTTTGCTTAACAGTTTTGCCAAAAAGCTCATTTGCTTATTTAGGCTTATTTGCTTATTGAATTTGCTTAATTTAGGTTTAGAATAGCTTATTAGGTTAGTTTAAATCCACTTTAGCTTATTTCCTTTAGTTTAGAGCTTATTTGAGCTTATTTGCATTTTAGCTTAAAATTTTTAAGTTTTAAAGCCTTTTTAGTATTCTGTCATTCTAGCTTAGTTTAATTGCTTATTTTTGTTCAAATATGCTTTTTAGATATAGCCTTTCATTTGTCTTAGCTTATTTTGAGTTTTCTTAGCTTATTTAGTGCTTAAATAGCCAAACAGTTAGCAATTAATCTCTTAGTGTAGTTTAGCTTATTCTGTCACTTTGACAGCTTAATTTCGTGCTTATTTGTGGTTTCTAAAAAAGTGTTTTTGTAAAAATTGCTTATTTGTTGCTTATCTAAAAAGTTATAAAAAATGGCAAATCAAAAACATTTGGGAGTTGGGGGAAGTCCCAGGTGAGCAAGACTCGAACCCGGGACCTCAACCCCTACTCACCAAACGTTTTAACCAACACACTCACTACCACTAGCGCCCTTGGGTCTTTTCCGTTTAACTTTGCATAATCTATATACTTGTACACGTTTTCATTCCTTTTTCTTATAAGCTATTCGAAGCTTATTCCGGGCTTTTTAGGGCTTATTCGATAAGCTGGCTTAACCAGCTTATTTTTCCTAGGAACTTTACAACTTTTAGGACTTTCCTGCAATTTTTTAGATTTTTCCTCCTTTATTTGTTATTTTTATTTATTTTTCGAAGTTTAAAAATTTAGAAAATCATTTAAAAATAGAAAATTAATTCAGAAAAATACAAAAAAATAGTTTTTAGTTTTAGAATTAATATTTTAAGGTTTACAAACTTTAAGATCATTTTTATCACTTTTAGATTTTAAATTTCATTTTTAGCTTTTTAAATTAATTTTAGGAAATAGTTTTTAAATATAAAAAGTGGTGAAAAATATTTTTCTAAGTTTTTATCATATTTTAGACTTTTCTAAAGTAGAAAATTATTTTTTGGAATTTTTAAGTGTTAATTTGTTATTTTCTAGAATTTTAAATAGATTAAATAGGTTTTAATTCATAAAAAATTATAAAAAAGTCAAAAAAAATCTTTTAAAAAAAATTCTTTTGTCATTTTAGAGGTTTAGAAACCAAATTTGCATTTTTAGGGTTAATATTTGTCTTAGTTGATACTTAGACGCGTTTTTAGGATCCCCGTTTTGCGTTTTTAGTTTAAAATAGTTTTGTCTTAATTGTTTTTAAGTGATTGCCTTATTTTTCCCATAGTTTTAGAAAACCAATCATAATTTTGTTCCATTCAAGCATCTATTATCAAATTGACTCTCGATTTTTAATTGCAGTCCTCGTTGGGGATAACGACCCGAGAATCATACTCCCGGTTTACTACATTGAGAGATTTTTGATTCTCATTATTATATATTTGTATATTTATTTATCTTTATATATAGTAAAGGGTTTCAATCATTAACCCAAACGCTCCTTAATTTGATTTTGCTCATCTAAACAAGTCGAAAAATACATATGAATTATGTATCTCGAAATTTGTTCATGAGATCATTATGCATGTGTTTGAAAATGTTTTTGGGTTGGATTAACAATGCATAACAACAATTTTATTATGTTTCTAACATGAGTGATTTGAAAATAAAATTGGGTTTTGGTTTCGCCATCAATGTTTTCACAAATTCACTAATGTATGCAAATCTATATTTTCCGGGAACATATTTAGATAATTACATTGTATCCTAAGTACTCTTAAATTGTACAAAATTGAAACAAAAATTGAAAACCCCAAATTCAATTTTGGGTGTTCATCAATGAACCCTAGACTCAAATTGAAAGAAAATAGATTTAAATACTTACAAATGAGATCTCTTTGTGATATTAGGATTAATTATTAGTGTTGATTTGATCTTCAATTGAATGTTTTAATTGTTGGATTTGAGTTTTTGTGGATTTTCAGTCATGTTTCGATCAATGGCAGCAAATAAGGAGTGTTTTGTTTTTCTGTTTATGAACAAATTTTTGTAAAAGTTGCCTATTTTGTGACTTGCATTCAGCGGCGGTCTCATATTTACCGGGGATCCCAACATATATTGGGGGGCCGCCGTCAGCCCAAGTTTTTGGACTTGGTTTTTTGAACGAAAATTTTAATGAAGAAGAGTGACATTTTAATTTGCATTTCGCGAGTTAAAAATGCTTAAAGTACTTCAGATGAATATTTTAAGTTATCTACGACACAGAATTGGAGCACGGGGCCACCTAAGAATTGAGACAGAAGAAAGAGAAGCGAACTAATATGATTAATGGAATGTGTTGTAATGTGCTTAATTACTCATACCTTTTGACCATTAAAAACGAGCTAAAATAACCAAAACAGACTTAAAAAATGCCAAATATATGCTAGTTTTGCTAATTGTATATGCAGGAACGGATAACTAAGAAAGGACGAAAAAACAAGCCAAAACGACAAAAAAACCGGACTCGGAATGAAAAGACTGTGAAAGACAAAGCCAAATCGAAGCCGAAAGAGTCAATCAAGTCAAAAAGGCAACTGGTCAAAGTCAAGTCACCCCAAGTCAACCCCAGGCCAAAAGCAAGAAATATAAGTTTAGGGACTAGAAATTGTAGAATCCCTAAACTTGTGATTTTAAAAAAGAGAAAAGAGGAAAATAATGACAAGGGCAGATTTTTGCAATCTACTCAAGTAACAAGTGTGGGGGGGGTGGGGGGTGGGGGGGGCAAAAATTGCCAATTCCCCATACAATGTATTACCTAAGGACGAGTATTGCACCAATTTTTATACTCCTAGGGGACTGAATTTGCCAGTACCCCAAAAATTTATAACAATACAAGACCCAGTGAATGCAATGAACTACAATAACCATGGAGGGATCAATTTGCCATTCACAAACTTTTCATCACCCTGTCACCTCTGCCCTTTCTCTTTTTATAACCTTTTTTCCCGCCAAAACAAAGTACAAACTTCACGGGATTACAAGCCCACTTTTACCCATCGTTTCTTCTCCTTTCTCTTGGATAAGCAAATTCCCCGTCCTCCACTACCATTTCCCACCTGCAAAACCCCTTTCCAAGCTGGCAATCTCCCACTTTTTCCCCCCATAAAGAAAGCCGAAATCAACGGCCTTAGAACAATTTGAAGAAGCACAAAGCTTATTAAGGGCTGAGATTTGCTTATTTGGTCCTCTCACAGAAGTAGCACAATGAAAAGGAGCTAAGGACTTAGTTGTAGTATAAATAGAGGCTATGTGAGCCGATTTTAAAAAAGTAGTGTTTAAGTTTTTATTTTTCTTTAATTTAAGTCAAATTTATGTTTGTTTATGCTTATTTACAGCTTTATTTGAAGATCCTTTGTACCTTTTTTATCCATTAATGAAGCATTGAAGTTATTAACATTTATACCCGTTTTAAGAATTTTATGGTCCAACAACCTTTAAGTTATCTTTACATATGATAAATAAGCTTCTATAAGCTCTTATAGCAGCTTATTAAACTTATAAAACTTAAACTCTTCATAGTTTATGGTTTTATAAGTTTTTGTTTAAAAAAATCAAGAATAAGCCATTTGGAAGATAAGCTAA
Source organism: Tanacetum coccineum (assembly GCA_026074375.1). Taxonomy (NCBI): domain Eukaryota; kingdom Viridiplantae; phylum Streptophyta; class Magnoliopsida; order Asterales; family Asteraceae; genus Tanacetum; species Tanacetum coccineum. Next base: position 6,538 of record BQNB010185362.1, read on the forward strand.
ACTTGGAAGAGCTTATTGGCTTATTCACTGGCTTATTTTATAACCAAGCTTGTAGCTGAATTAGCCCTTGAGGTTTAACAAGGTCCTTGCAAAAGCTTGACAAAAGTAAGTACATTTCCTCTTTAAAAGTCTCAATTTCTAGATTTCTGCTTATTATGTTTTAAAGCCTCTTTAGAGTGCTTATTTACCCAGCTTATTAATGTTCAAATTGTAAGGTTGTTTATTGCTTATTTATCCTTTCCTTTTTAGAATTGTGAGTTAAAACAGCCTCTTAAAGTATTTAAATCCATTTTAAGAAATTAAAGGGGTGTTTGGGATAACCATGAAAACGGGTCAAAAGGGGTTTGTCCATGGGTTGAGGTATTTTGGTTAACTTTAGCTTAAGTTTTTAAGCAATTTTAAGCTGTTTTTAAAAAGGTTTTAGTTTCAAAGTGGTGTTTCAAAGTTTTTAAATCCATTTTCAAATCTGTGAGAATTTTAAGAGATACCACAAGTGCTTATTTAGTTAAGCACCTGTGGTTGGGGTTTAAGTATTCAAAATAGTGTGTTTAGTGTGGCTAAAAAGGGCTGTAACAAACCCCTTGTCTTTTGACTTTGGTAAGTCAAAATTCACCAAACCCTTTTGGTCACAGTTTCTAAAAACCAAAAGACCTTTTTCACCACACAAATTCAGCAGGTAAAAATGGTTTTTAAAAGTCCAAAATTTTGCACAAGTCTATTAGCTAGATACCACAATCTTTTTTTAGTTTTTGCTTTTAATTTGAGCTGATTTGACATTAAAAAAATAAGCTGTCAAATAAGCACTTAGGTTTAAGCTTTAAATCTCCCCATGGTGCAAAGGGAGATTTCAGCCCATTTTCTTTGTCATTTTAGTGTTTCTTAACCCAAGTTTTTTTTGGCTTATTTTATAAGTCTAAAAGCTCTTAAATAAGCCCACAAATGTTTCAGACTTTAGTGAGCTTATTTGTTGGCTTATTCTTAAGCCCAAACTTAGCTTTTGACTGTTTTTGCATGATTTAGGTGTAGGGATTGCTTATTTCATCATTTAGCTTATTCAGCTTTTCTAATAAGCTCATTATGGCCCATCATAGCTTTTTAGGTTAGCATAGATAATAGTGTAGCTTATTTACCTTTTTCTAGCTTATTTGTCCAAAACTTAAGCCAATTTAGCCTTTTAAGCTTGTTTTAAGCTTTCTGTCATTAAACCCTTTGTCCCAGCTTATTTAGCCTTAAGCTTAAGCTTTTTAAGCTTATCTAGGGTAGTTTAGATCCCTTTTGCTTATTTCAGCCCAAGTCCTAGCTTAAACGACCAAAAGAGGCAAAAAGAGTTAACAAATTTAGCTTTTAAGTCACTTTAAGCTAACACAGCCACTTTTAAGCTTATTTTTAAGCTTATTGAGGGCTTTTCAGAAAAAGTTTGTGAAGACAAGTTTGTTAACCTCACGAGCTAACAACTTGCTCATTTGAGTTTTCGAAAAAAAAAGGGGAAAGACACTTAACTTTGGCCCGGTTGACAAATCTCAAATAACCCGGGACCAAGCGATACAATCCCTTTTTACCAACACACCTTACCACTGCGCCCTTGGGTCTTTTTCGTTAAAGACTCAAGGGACTTATCCTTTATACACATTTTCAGCTTTAAAGCTAATAAGCTGTATTAGCTTAATTCGGGGCTTATTTTTAAGCCAAATTTGCTTTTTCTATTTTTCGTAGGACTTTTAGAGTGTGAAGTATTTTTAGTGAATTTTTCAGAATTTTTCGTGATCATTTAATATTTTTACAATTTAATTTAGATAAAAGTTTATTTAATTCATAAAAAATACAAAAATTATCAAAAAAATATTTTGCTTTTTTAGAAAATTTTCTTTTGTCATCTAGTTTGTAGGAAAAATATAAAAATTTTCGTAGGGTCATTTTTACAATTGTCATCTTTTAAAGAATCGGGTCCGGGGTACGGGAATTTTTTTTTTGACTCGTTTTTGGGTCAAAAACGAACTCCGTTTTCGGTCCTAATACAAGTGACGATGATCGTTCGTTATTTGATCCCTAGAGTAGTTTAGAAGCAAAAATTTCTTCGTAGGGTTATTTTTAAAGCTTTTAGGTTTTTCCCCCTTTGTTCGGATTCGGGATCTCGTTTTCTAGTTTAATTTCGTAATTTCTAGGTTTTTCTTAAACTTTTTTTAGTTTGTTATTGTTTAATTTTGACTTTTTCAATCTCCCAAATCAATTCCTTCATTCAAACTCAAATCTTCGATCGTATCGATTTACCAGTCCAGCCTCGTTGGGGATAAACGACCCGGGAACATTCTATACTACTTCTCGGTTTTATTGATTGTTGTTTTTTATACTTATATATATATTTTATATTTTATTATATATATATTTATAGTGTGAAAACCACCAATCAGTGTTCCACATTCCTAAACCAAGACGTAGATAGTTAAACGATTCACGTTTAAGGGGTTTAGTAAGAATATCGGTGATGTTGTCGACGGATGACACTTTTTCGATTGAGATATGTCCTTTTTAGACATTATCACGAAGAAAGTGGGACTATTTTGTCTGTTTTGTACAGAATGTTTGCACCGGGTTTTTGCTAAGGTCAATCGCGCCTTTGTTGTCGCACATGATGGGAACGTCGTCGAGTCGTACGTCGTAGTCGATGAGAGCTTGTTTCATCCATAATGCTGTTTGACATGCCTTTCCGGCGCTTACGTATTCGGCTTCGGTAGTGGATATAGCAAGAGCGGTTTTTTCTTCGAGAACCAAGATGTCAAACAACATCCCACGAACGTACAAATACCGCTAGTGCTTTTTCGGTCCACATAATCTCCCGCATGATCAGAGTCGGCATATACTACGGTTTCTATGCCGGTCCCCTTAGGATACCATAATCCTAAGTGTGTAGTGCCTTTAATGTATTAGAAGATACGCTTAACCGCTTCAAGGTGAGAGATTTTGGGAGCCTCTTAGAAGCGGGCACAGAGGCAGACACCAAAAATGATATCGGGCCTACTTGTCGTTTGGTAAATAAACACCTATCATGTCACGATACTTGGTAACTACTACCCGACTCACGAACTTTTCCATCTTTCGTGAGTTTAGTATCGGAGGACATGGGGTTTTCAATTGGTTTAGACTTCTTCTAGAACCAAATTTCTTACGCATATCTTTAATATACTTAGATTGAATTAAAGAAAATAGGCCATCTTCTATTGTTTTTATTTGTATCCAAAGAAGAAGTTAAGTTCACCCGATCATGTCCAGGACATTGGCATTCCAACCCAACATTGAACTTTAAGGATCACATCCCGCGTATATTCAACATTTAGCCTGCAACTGATTCAGCTTCGCTCTGGGAGATCGAACGGAGCTCGAATAGTTTTTCTGCTAGACAAGAAATAAAAACATAACCAATACAAGGAACAAGGGATACCATACCATATCTGCTTACTGAGTTCGATCGCTACAATAAATAGGAAAATTTAATTAATTCATAAACTCGTATGTAGTCGCTGAATGGCACCGCTCGATCTACTGCCTAAGATTTCCCTCCCGGTAACTCTCGAAATATCTTAATTAATAAAAATATCTTAATTAAGAATAAAAAAATATGACGCCCGAAATTCCTATTTCTATTAAGCACACCTAAATATATGCGCCTCGCTTAGAGAAAAAAAAACCTTGGAAAAAACATGAGATTGGGTTTGTGTTAAGTTGTTCCTTTCTTCATACAAGTAAGCGTGCCACATGTGATTATAGTTTGTTATTATTAGGGGACGATCCGTACGGCTGAGATCTCGTCATGCAAGATATTGGCAAAAATTCCATCACACATGTCTTGACAAGTCGAACCGAAAATAATGTCATCGACATATATTTGAACTATGATGAGATATAGAACTTTCTTCTAGTAAATAGAGTAGAACTTCCATCCCTTTTAAATTCATGTTTAATAAGGAGAAAAGCTTTTTATAAATATCATACAAGCTTGGGTGCTTATTAAACCATATAAAAGCTTCTTTAAATTTAAAAACATGATCCATTTTTTTCGAAAACAAAGAATCCAAAGGTTGTGCCATGAATACCACGTCACTGATAAAACCGGTTTGGAATGCACTTTTACAATCCAATTTGTGAATAGATTAAATCTAAGGCATAAGCACAAGCTAAATAATATTCCAAAAGTACTCCATCTAGCAACCGGGGCATAATTTTCATCATAAACGATGCCCTCATTGATGGGTTTTAGTAAACATGATTCGGTTTTTCGAACTCTTTGAACCTCAGAGGTTGTGCCACATATACCTTCTCATTGATAAAACCGTTCAGGAATGCACTTTTTATATCCATTTGGAATAATTTACAGTCTAAGGCACAAGCATAAGCTAATAATATTCTAATGGACTCAAGTCTAGCAACCGGGGCATAAGTTTCATCATAATCGATGCCCTCTTATTAGTTGTATCCTTGAGCAACTAACCTACCCTTATTTTGAGAAATAATACCGTTCTCGTCTAACTTACTTCTAAATACCCACTTAGTTCCTATGATTGTCATATTCCTAGGTTGAGGAATTAACTCCCAAACGTCGTTAGCAACGAATTGATTTAATTCTTCTTGCATGGAGACTATCCATCTTTCATCTCCTAATGCTTCATTCACATTCTTCATCTAAGTCATCATCCACCAAGGGTGATGTCTTCAAGGGTGGAGGAGTTTCATCGAATGTCACGTTAAGTGATTCTTCGACTTTCCTAGTGTGTTTATTTAGGATGATGTAGGCTTTACTATTTTGGGAGTAACCTAGAAAGACACCTTCGTATGACTTTGGGTCAAACTTGGTAAGGTTATCTTTAGTGTTTAAAATGAAGCACTTGCTTCCAAACACTTTAAAATAGTCAAGAATAGGTTTCCTACCTCTCAAGATTTCATAAGGTGTTTTTCCTAGAATGACTCTAATTAGGATTCGGTTGAGAATATATGTTGAAGTATCTACAGCGTTACACCAAAACTTTTGTGGTAACGATTGCTCATTCAACATAGTCCTACTCATTTCTTGAAGTGTCCTATTTTTCCTTTCGACCACGCCATTTGATTGAGGAGTACGTGGAGCCGATAAGTTATCTGTAATACCGTTGGCATTCCAAAATTCTTCAAATTGCACCTCATTATCAAACTCTCTACCGTGGTCGGTTTTTATTAAACAACCTAATTGGTTTTGGATTTTCCTACTAAATATTTTGAATTGACCGAAAGCTTCGGTTTTATCGTTAAGAAATCTAGTCCAAGTATACCTAGAGTAGTCATCTACTATGACTAGGGTGTAACGGTTTCCTCCGTAACTCTGTACGGCAGATGGACCAAAGAGATCCATATGGAGAAGTTCTAAGCATCTAGTCGTTGAGACTACATTCTTAGCTTTGTGACTAGCATGAGCTTGTTTTCCCATTTTGCAAGCATCATAAAAATGTTGATCAAACTTAAGCTTAGGTAAGTTTCTAACTAATTCCTTAGAGGCCAATGATTAAATGAGACGCATATTTGCGTGTCCTAATCTCCTATGCCACAAGGTGGAATTTTCATCAATCGTAGTTAGACGAATTTGATTATAACACCCTGTGTTTTCAAGTCATTGACGACGTCGATAAATCCACAATGTACCTTTTGTATTGTACGCGTTTGCT
>BQNB010185363.1:0-12224 GCA_026074375.1 Tanacetum coccineum
ACTGGTTTTATAATTAATTTAAGATGGTATAATTTGATTTAACTACTATTTTATTTATATACATTTGTTTCAGTGGTGATGGCTCAATCATACGAAAGACGATCACACGAAAGACGGTGTGTGATAAAAATGATCAATGAATGCACATGTGATTTTAGAAGACGGGCACATATGTTTTCGAAAGACGTGCACATATGTTCTCGAAAAACGTGCATATATGTTTTTGAAAGATGTGCACATATGTTCTTGAAAGATGATCAATAGATGCACTTGTGCTTTTAGATGGCGTGCACAAATGTTCTCGAAACCGTGCATTTATGTTCTCGAAGCTGTGCATACATGTTAATAGAAAACGTGCACATATGTTATAATGAATTTGAACACATTTATTTTTAGATTGTATTATACTTGATATCAAATTTTGTATGTGATATTTATGTTCTTGATTTGTTATAAATTTGGATGTCTTATGTATACAGTTCATGTTGTTGGTTTTTAAACTTTGAAGTTTACCGAAATTTAGACTAAAAACATATGTGATATTACTTTCTTAAGCAAAAAAGTTTAAATGCTTAAAAAAACTATATAAATGAACATATAAATTTATGTTTTTTTAAGAAAACATATATGTACCTATTCTTTTTGAAAACTTGTTTGCTGGAGAAAAAAACTTTAAGAAAAAAAATAATTTTTAAATTTTCGAAAATTAAGGATTTAAAAATAAACATTTTATTAATTGAAAATATATAAAAAGTGTACAAATTTTTTTTTAATTCCGAAAAAATAAGTGATTTAAAAAATAGAAAAAAGTAAAAAATATTAGCCGTGTATCAATAAAGTCAACGGTCAACATTTAATATTAAAATCAAGACATTTATTAGTCATTAATTGTATTGGCATAGAAAAAATGTGATTGACTAATATACCCTTTTTAATTAAATGAAAACACTTAATATTTACTAAATTTTGATTGGTTGAAATGAAATCTGTAAAGTTCTGCGCTTAAAATGGGTTCTCAATATAACGCGCCCATATATATATAGAGAATAAAGATCAAATAAAAAGACAAATATTCGTGAGAAGGATAAAAAGTTTTTTTTTTTTTAAGTTCTTAAAAAATTCTGAAAAAATTCCACAAGATCGTGTATGTTGGTGCATGAAAAAGTTGTAAAGGAAGTTTTTCTAAAAGTGGATAGTTTTGCCGAAAAAAATTTATTAAAAAAACGTTTGTGCATTAAATCGGTTTTTTGTGCATCAAAATTTATTTTTTTGCGCATTAAAAAAACGTATAAAAACTCAAAATTAGAAAAACTTCTAAAGTTTTATGCACCAACATACCTGATTTAATGGAATTTTTTTAGAATTTTTCGAGAACCTTTTTTTAAAAAGTTTTTTTTTTATCTTTCTCACGAATATTTGTCTTTTTATTTTAACCTTCCTCTATATATATAATATTTATATGAATTCGGTTTTTCGTTTAGATTGCCAAAACCATAACTCAACCGAAAACGGAATATTTAATTCGGTTCGGTTCGATTTTTGTAAGTTCGAGTTCGGTTTTACAAATTTGATTCGGTTACAAATACTTTATATTTTAAACATAATTTAAATCCATCACATTAACTTAATATTAATATTCATCGGACTAATGTTCGTACATCAAGTGTAATCCCTTATGGATTTATACAAATGATTTTATTTAAGACTCAACAAAAAAAGGTAAAAATAGTTATAGGAGCACATAGGTTCCTTCCTTTATTCCAACTTGGTCCAACTCTTTACTCCACAAACCAATTGGGTGACATGATGTCACTCAACTTATGATACTTTGAAACTTTGGTCATTTTCTTGGTTGGCAAATCTTGATATAAATATTTCAATTATGGATTGGTCAACCTTTTCTTTGTACGCCATGTCTGTGCTTCTTCTTCTCTTTAGTATAAAGAAAACCCTTATAATCAGGTTTCCAGTTAACGTGCTTTAATGGTACGGGTAATGAACCAAGGAAACTAACGGCCTTCTTCCAAACACTAATCTTCCAGAATGGGTTAGTTACTGTTTGTATAGCTAACGATTGTAGCCAGATCATTACATTTAGATATTGCACCGTTTTAGGAACCATCTATCAGTGCTCCAACTTTTTCCCTTTTATTTTCATACTCTCCTCGTCCATTACTATCACTTTCTGTGTTTCTCATAACATCGGATATTCATGGAGCAAGAAGGTTTGTGACAAACAATCATCAAAAGTCGAGGAAAGTCTTCTTGTAGTATTGACTATGCACACCCCAATGTACGCTTTGGATCTTCTTCCGAACACAACCTATATTGGTGCATCACAGTCGATTGGTATATCCAAGATTAGAAACTTAGCAATTAAGGTAGTGACCTATTGACAAAGAACATTGTGAGTTAATCCCCTTAAGTCTTTGCCTGAGTGTGATTAATCATTGTAATCCCTCTGATCCGTAGTAGATGTCTCACGGGCGAAGGAATAGAGTAAGGCTCCACCTTCAAAAAATTCTTTACTTAAGGGCGTATCAACCAATGCATTTTTGTTAACCTGTCCCTCCAATCTGATGGGAAATATGAATGCTTTGGGGTCGTCTTTTTCTTTCAACGCCTCACTTTTAACCTTTTTTTATTGATTCTTCTTCTTCTTCACAATCATTCCATCTAATTCCACTTTGTATTTCTAAATTTCATCTGGCACTTTCTTGTATTTGTCATGATAAGCCATTGTCTTAAGTACTGACCTTACCTCTTCTAACAGAGCAAACTTTTGGCTAATTCTAAGTGTCAATGCTTCCTTTGCTGCTTCTTCCTGAGTCAAATGTCTTCCAATTGATGAAGATGTTCCTATATCTTGATAGAACAAGTTAAGGTTCTCCATTGCCCGCTTCTTATTACGGCTACTTTTCCCCATTTTGCATACAAACGTCGGAAGTTCTTCTCCACCCAATAGTGGTATATCATCTAAGTTAAAATCAATCAATTTGTCCCAATCATCGATATTTTTTCTTCTTCTTCGGTATCTTCCAAGAACATATCAATATCAGGGTATATTGTGATAGTTCCAGCCCCAAAATCAGTAATTGCTTTTGTCATATGTAGGAATGATCTTATGAAAATCACCCCTGGTTCAACATCATCTTCATCTGGGTTGATAATGAACTTCACAAAATAGATCTCACCTCTTAGTGCAACAATGGGCTCTTTCTTAACTATTATGTTTCCTCTTTTAACCTCATGTTCCAGGCGTAATTTTACTGCATATTCGTTCGAGATCATGTTCTCTTCCACTCCAAGATTAATCTCCCCATCATATGCTTCCAGCCAATTGACAAAACAAGGTGCCATGAATCTATCACTAACTTCTTCTGTATCCATCTTGTGAAAAACCATAGCTTTTGTTTCCTTTATTCCTCTACTGTTAGCAGTGTCTTGATATTCTAGAGAATCCTAATCTCCAGATCCTTTAATTTTGTCACTCGAGATTTCAACAACATTTTCTCCTAAGCAAATTTTTTCAAGGCTCGAATTTGGATCCATAACTCTTATAAAAGAAGTCAACATTAAAACAACCATTAGTGTGTTAGTTAAAATAAATAATAGTAGCCTTTTACATTTACATATTATCAACAAACAGATAGCATTTTTTAGTTCAAGTAAATTTCATATAAAAACGAAAAAACAAGCATCTTGTTTGGTTCCAGAAAGGTTAGTGCGGCGCACATTGAATAAAGTGCGGCGTACTTTCTGAGTTTTTTCAAATCCTTTGTTATTTTTCAGAAAAACCATCGCACTTTGGAGAAAGTGCGTCGTACTTTTAAAATTTCCAGTTTTTAATTTTTTTAAAGTTTTAGTTTTAGTGTTTTTATATTTCTTATTTTTATAATAACTGTAAAACGTAGCAAGCATAAGGTTTTTAAACATATCAAGTATCATATAATTTTTGAGTTTTTTAAAGTTTCTATCTTTATTTCCATTTTGTAGGTAGGCAAAGTTAAATAAGCAACACTTAGCAATCAATAGATACATATTGGCATTCAGAATTTCAAACAAATAAGATGTTAAACAGTTCTTTTTTATTTTTCTTTTTTTAGTGTTCAAATTACGATAATACAAGATTTCAACAATTATGAAAACAAGGAATAAATTCTACATTTCTAAATTGTTAATTAAAATTTATGAGGTTTTTGGGGTTTTAGTATCGATGTAGATGTTCCTCTTCTCTTTTTAAAAACAGTTTTGTTTGCGAAAAATGCAGGAAGTGCGGCGTACTTGGTATAAGTATGGCGTACTTGTTGTAATTTCAGAAAAAATTGGCGCACAATGGTGTTGTGCGGCGCACTTTCTGAAGAAAATTGGTTCAGTTTGCCAGAAAACTGTACGGCGATTTTTGAAAATTAGTTTGTAACACAATAATGACAATTTCAAGAATGATTTCAATCCCCGGCAACGGCACCAAAAACTTTGATGTGTTATAAAAGCTTTAAATTTATAGTTCTAGTTTTATTCGATTTCCAACTAACACACGGGTAAAGTATAAACCCTCGTTTATAGTATAGGTTAAGGGTAAGACCAGGTCGTTCCTCGGGATTGGTTATTCTAAAAAGGCCGATTGTATTATGAAAAGGATTATCTTATAGACTGTCACAATCTAAAGATAATTGATAACACAACTTCAAGATTATAAAAGCAATGTTTATTCGGGAGACAAGAGTAATGGAGGATAACTTGGGATGATGATAAATTCATGAAATTAAGTATAATCAAAGGAATGAACGGGTAGCTTATTCAGTAGATTGTCTATTTAACATAATAAAGAATCCTTTCGGCCTTTAATCTTAATTATGAAAAATGCTTTAAGATTGGTTCACGTTTGGAAATAACAAATATAAACTTTCTCAACGAAGTTCGTTAGACATGTGGTTAAGCATTCAACATTTATATATTTAGGATGATGAGAATTTTATTAGCTAATTCTTACAAAGCTAATACCGAGTTGTCATAGACAAACAACTAGAAATCAAACACCAAGTCGGAGCCTTTCGCCCTATTCCCGAACTAAGTGAGTGATCAAATGATGATCAACAGTCCAAATATCTAAATATCAAGTTCATATTTATCATTAACCAAATATCATTAATCATCCCGATTTAATCCATATTACTCCATAAATCCTAAATAAACATGAATAAACTACTCCATAATCATAACAACAAAACATATAACAAGCATGTTAGATACAAAAAACATAATATTCAAGGAGAGAAACATGTTTATACCGATTCCAATAGCAAATAGTTTCACTTCTTACAAGAATTTCCTTCAAACGGGCAATATAACAACTTGCAAATTCGAATAACAACTTCTATTCAGAGATTTCCAAGATCAAAAGTATCTTCTTCCTGATGATTATAACCCGGAATGATGAAGATTAAGATGATACTTCAACAATTCCACTAAAACTTCTTCCTAACGTTCCTATACTTCTCTTGATCAAAGATGTAGTGAATTGAGATGATAATGGAATGATTTGAGATGCTCTTAGCCTTGAATTTTGTGGCCTATTTATAGGTAAAGATGGTGCTTCAGTTGTAGAAATTAGGGGAGTGAAAAGTTGCACAATCATTGCAATCATTTATGATTTTGGAGTAACTGCAGGAGAAGTGCGCCGCATAATATAAATTGTGCGCCGTACTTGGTGTTTAATTAAATTGCATTAATCCCGCTATGAAGTACGCCGTACTTAGTGTAAGTGCACCGTACTTTGACCTTGTTCATTAATTCTTCAATAGATTCTCTTCTAGATCCTTCTTTTAACGGCCGTTAGTGCTTTTAACGGAATATCTTTGCACATTTAGTCCTTTTCTTCATTCTTGGTCCTGAAACAATTATTACACAACAAACAACTAAACTTTGCAATATTTCATGCGTTAACATATATATTTCACATATTTTCGAGGGATATTTTATGTATATTTGGAGCGTTATCACCTTGTCTCTAGGAAGAGAGAACGGATCATGATTCAGAAAAATAATCTGACAAGAAATGAACCAAGGAGAAGACGCCTACAACGAAAAGTAGAGTGGGCATGAGTCTAACTTAAAGACTCATTAATAAACAAAAGTGCTTGTCGGGAGACAACCCATATTTTTATCAATAAATTTTATTTTCCGCATATTAGTTGGTTTGCATGTTTTACTTTGTTTTGTAGGTTCCAGCAGCTAGGAGGCAACTTTTAAGACCGACTCAACCCCTAATTTTGTGGTAGATTTGCTGATTTAGCAGCAGTTACGGTGTAACATACATGGTTACGCCGTATCCTATTCAATTAAGACGTAAACCTTCTTATGGTTATGCCATAAACTTATAAACTAAAATTTTAAAATACCATATGATACATTTTAAAATGTCGTATCCTAAAATTTTAAACCATAAGACTTACGCTGTAACCACTTTCTAAAAAACCTTAAAATTAAGTTTTAACGCATTGCTAAACCTTGTATATATAAATGAACTTTGTGGGTATGTTCTCTGGAAACCCTCACGAGACTTCACTCGTCCACTTGGGCCACCAAGTGGTTTAAAAGGCTTGTTGCATATGCTAAATGCAACCGTGATTCCTACGAGATTTGCTTCCTTGAAATGATGTACAAAACAAGTGGGAGGATGGGAGTAGAATTATCACATGACCTATTCTTGCCTTTGATTTCCTAGTTTTCTTTAAAAAAATGGTGCCAATTTTAAATTTTTTGACATGTTTTTCTTACTAAACTAGAATTAATCTTTATCGAATGCACATCACCCTTTATTATTACTTGGTAAGATTTAAGCCTGATGTTCCATTTTCATCTCATTATACAAAAATCCACAAAAATATTGAGTGTGTCGGTAATATTGTAGACTTTAGAACTTGGCATGTACATCATTTCGAGACCTAATTGATTAGCAGGAATAGATGGTTCAAAAACGAAACATTTAGGAATTCACCCAAATAGCCATTATGTGTGTGTTTATCGACTTGTTACACTCACTTGTCGACCTCCCGTGTTAAAACCCTTTTGTTGCACTCATCATTAGTGCAAGATATCCCTAGATCACCCTTGTTGAGCCAATCTATGTTTTTACCCATTATTATATGTTTCGTTACACCATTTCGCCTTAGCCAACCTTGTAGTCTATATTTATCTTTGTGTTGAAATTTCTGCCTACCTAAGTCCATGGTTCAGGAAAATGGTTAGAATATTGGCACTTACTTTGATGATATATTATCTTGATCATGGAAGACCCCTTTGTATTATCACTTTCAATATTGTTTATCTTGTGGAAACTAAAAGGGAGGGGGTTGAATAGTTTACAGGTTCGTTTTGTGTTTTAAAAGTTTGCTTTCAAAATACTTAGATTCGGGTAGTATGTTCAACCAATCAACAATATGAATCAACAAAGTAAATATCTAAACTAATGCTAAATAACAATCACAACAATATAAAGAGATAAGAGAAGGAACAATCAAACCAAGACACCAAGATTTATAGTGGTTCGGCTACGAAGCTCTTCTTCACCCTACTCCACTCCCCGAGTATCCTACTCAAGATTTCACTATGTCAACAAGCTCCCTTCAGGCGGAGAAAACCGTTTACACGTCGCTTACGTTATTTTCTGACACTAAGCTAAATGTCGAGTCCTAATCTTAGCTAGAACCAATCTACCACTTCATAAACACTATACACTCACTAGATCTACACTATCGGATTTACACGTAATCCGAATCACATAATTACACAAGATGATTACAATAGAGACTTGATACTTAGAAGAAGAGAGGAGAGGTCACTAAATAACAATTCGTTTCTTGGCGAATACGAATGTTCTTCTCTTGCACTTGATAAACAGGAGAGATGAGAAGAAGAGATTAGATCACTTGAAATAATGTCAAACAATGTTAGTGATTAAGAGATTTAGTGAGAGAGAGAAGGATTTTAGAGAGAGAAAGAAGACTGAAAAAATTCGTGCAAAGAGGTGTATTTTTCTGCCAGAAATAGTGCAGTATTTATAGACAGAAATCCCAACGGTCATCTGCAGGCGATCTCGACGGTCCTAGATATATTTGGGGGCCTCTAAACCTATAAGGGGGCCGCCCAGTAGATTCTGCTCCTGTTTTTGTCTTTTTGTGAGGAAGATTGTATCTGGTATGAAAGCTTCCATTTTCGAGGAAAATTTGAATTTCAAATTTAAGTTTTAAATAAAACTTTTCTTTTAATTAGAAAATACTTTGTATATTTATTTTTGTGAAAATACATTTGTAAAAATGTGATGGTTAAGATAAAATATTTTCTTGATCACTAATCATGCTTAATGATTTGTTTGTCGATACCTTAAGTGATTACTAATCTTTGAAATGGAATTTTACGATTAATAATTTGTAAACGTTTATTTTTATCGTAAACGTTTTTACATTTTGTTATTATCAAAACATTGAGAGGTCGAAAAATATAAATAACGTTTTTAGACATTATTTGTATTAACAATCTCCCCTTTTGATGATGACAAAATATAAGCTCATTATGTATAAAATTAAATGTTTCAAGATTATTAATGAGTTTCATTCCATTTCTCCCCCTTTTTGTCGAATCCAAAAAGGATGATCGTCGAATTGTTGTAGAAAGAAAGAAGTCGACGATATCAAGACCCCCCTTAATGTAGGCTCCCCTCGTTTGGGGCACTAAGGGATCGATCTTGGGAAAATTGTTTGCTACAAAACAAAGTTAAAGGTACAAGTGCAAGACACATGATTCTAAAAGGTGAGTCATGGTGCCGCAAAGGCGTGAGGTGTGACCTCCACGCTATGCAATAGACCAAGGCTTGGGCTTAAGGCTTGACGTGATATGAGGAGTGAAAAAACGTGATAAGACGCGATAAAACATGATGCATGGAGGCTTTTTTGAATTCAATTTTGATAGAAATCGTATTTTTATATATAAGTGAAAAGGATTACATGCAAAGATAGTTTCTTGACTTTATTCCTTATGTATGACACTTTTTGTAAACTCAATATATTTGTAATATGATATAAATATATAAATTTATGAATATTTTCATATTTTGTGCCGCTTTAAGTCACGGCTTAAAAAATGCCATGACTCGCCATGGCTCACAAAGGCGTGAGGCTTGGTCATGCCGTCATGCCATGCCTTACGCTATTTATAACCTTGGCAAGACAATATTCCCAACTAGTAGCAAGATAGCAATTCATGCAAGTTAAACCATAAAGTAGTTTCATTCATTACTTGAGAAACTCATACAAGAAGCATACTACATGCAAGGAAAATAGAACTAAGACTAACAAAGAAACATTCATTCATACATTACACCACAATCTAAACATACTACATAAGGTAGATAAAGTTAACATGACATAAATCCTAGATGATCCTTGATTCATACGAAATGATTTTGAGCAAAAGGGTTAGGGTGTGCAATTATGAGATGATATGACCTAGTTTTCAAGGGTGAAGTGGAGAGAGTGAATTCATGGTGGATAAAATCGTATAAATACGTACTAGCCATATGTATATAATATTAAGTATCTCGTTGGAAATAAGAATCACTTTAGGAAAAGTAATAATTAAATCTTCCGGAGTCGTATCCTAACGAGAATTGAATTTGAGATTTACGTTAATGTTTGTCGTTTGAAGCTTGATTATCTTTTGGTTTTTGGTTTTGAATTATACTATTTATATAATAAGCTAAAATAATACTAAGATATAACTAAAACGGATATGCTTGTCAAGTGAGGCGAAAAGGTCACTAAGTGTGAAGGAAAGAGATAATAAAGAATTAGTACCCGTTTAAAAAACTGTTTTCTCACAACGTTTGTTGTTATTAAATTAATCCTTTATTTTGGTACAAATTAATTTAGATGATGATGAATTAATACCCGTAAAAATATTATTTTCTCACAATGTTGGTTTATTTTAAAAACAATATCTTATATAAGTATTAATTACTAGATTTGATGTTTGACTATCTCTCCGGCTTTTGCCCTTCGAAATAATCAAATAAGAAATCTAAATAATCCGAAAATTATTAATCAACAAGTCTCTTTTTAATCCACACTTAATTCACTTATCGCAACTCACTTAACAAGCATAAAAGAATCTACTCACTAATCATGGCAACTAAACTAGCATAAACAATAATAAGCATATTAAATATAAACATGGCAATAAGCATAGACATAAGTAAATAAAAGAGATAAGGAAAAGATGAAACCCGGACTAAAGGTCGTCGAGTTCGAGCTAATAACGAGCAAAACGGTACCATAACTTGCAACAATACAAAAGATACCCATCTCCAAGATAATAAACCCATAACCTTGCTTGCTTCCAAATCATATCTTTAATCACCACTAACCCTATATTAATCAAATGTGACGCTTGAAACAGAAATTGCAACTCAACTCTCAAATATAGATTATGCTATAATCAAAATTAAAAACCATTATAATGAAAACTAAACTGACGTGCTACCATATCAGTGGCGAAATTCAAAACAAGTTAAGAAAAGCAATATTAGGACTAAATAAAGAATATTTCATCAACTAAATGAGAATTAAACTATAATAAAATTGAAGCAAATTAACTGATTTGATTGCTACGTCATTACGCCGAGAAGGGAGAACAAAAACAAAATCAACTAGTATTAAATTTGAAATATCATAGATACTAAATTGAATAATGACAATGATTATCTAATGATTAGAAAGGAAACTAGTGAAATCTGAATAATTATAATGATTTTAGAAAAGAAGAAAAAAAACATTCCTAAAATTGCCGCTCCTCCCCTCATGTGCATTTCTTCTAAGCTACTTTTTAATTTAATAAAATAAAAATAACTAGATGAAAAGATAAGATGTTGAATAGATACCTACTCCTTTTTTATATCTTTGCGTTTTGTTCAAGCTAGTACCAGATTTGGACTTAACTTTGCTGGGCCAAATATCCTTCTTTCTCTTGGGCCTGTGTTATGCATCCTGTTGGGCTTGGCACATTTTACTTCAAATCTGGTTGCAATTATTAGAGGTCATGAGTTCACCTGGGAACGTGAAGATTCGTTCAAACAGAAATACCCACAGCTTTTCACAAACCGGGCTTCGTCATCCACTACAAGGTCTTAAGCTTTGAGGACAAAGCTCTTTTAACGGGTGGAGACTGTAACATTTCTTAATTTCAGGTCATTTTATGACTCTTATTATTCGTTACTATTTATTTTGGTCCGATAAGCTAAATCGCGTAGACTAGAAATAATCATTCAATGTAAACGGTCACCAAATAAATTAAGGTTTACATCAATCAAGTGTCATATAATTATTAAGAAGATAATTAATGACCTTGCGTATTTTATTTTATTGGTCACGTAAAAGGCTTACGTTTCGTAATAAAATACATTTAGACACACCCCGGAAATACCTAGACTTGCCTAGACTTAAACCAATACCCACTTTTAATCCTTAAACAAAAAATTTAATAAAATCTTGTGTTAATAACCCACTAGGGCCGTATGTGGGAACAAATCACCTAGAAAATCTTTAAAAATCTACACTAAGTACTTGTACATCAAGAGATTAATTAAGACTAGTACTTAATGTTCCTAGTTAGCCTTAATACGCAATGGACAATAACCATTTGGCTCTCTTTCCCTCTTGGATACCCGCGGCAACATACAAGCATGTATACAACCATAAAAATCTTGCTAAATCATAGTAAATCTTGTACATACATCTTGTAATTAAGATATGTACTAAGTTGTATTAGCAAAACTATGTGTGGCTAACTAGAAACCACAAAAACAACATAATAGGGCACGGTTTGGTTTGTTTATAGGACTAGGAAAGCTAACTAGTTGTTTTTCCTATAAATACCACTCACATTTAAGATTTAGCACTCTTACAACTCACACATACACTAAACACTCTCTCTAATCCAAACCATCATTGTCTCTTCCCTTGTTCGGGTCATAAGACGCAAACAAACAACATCACAATTCATTTGAACCTACAAACAACACTAAGGTTTCTATACAAGTGCATAAGGAGGTACACGAGCCAAGGGTTGGCGTATATTGGGTTATTTCAATCGTGTATATGTTGGGTTAGCACTCTACGCGTCTAGACTCGTCAAGCAAGTCACTAGGACCTTTTGTAAGTCATGTACTA
>BQNB010185368.1:0-12223 GCA_026074375.1 Tanacetum coccineum
TACAGAACTTTAGAAGTATTCAGATCACTAAGTGATTCAGTGCTAAATCATTTCGTTTTATCAAACAGCCCCCAAGTCACGTGTATTTCTTCCAAATGTCTTCCAAATGCTAAATACCTGAAAAGGAACGATTAAGTGCCTATTTTGGGCATAAATGCGCGATTTAGGGGGTTAAACGACCCTGAAAAAGTGTATAA
The DNA here is from genome assembly GCA_026074375.1 of Tanacetum coccineum. Taxonomy (NCBI): domain Eukaryota; kingdom Viridiplantae; phylum Streptophyta; class Magnoliopsida; order Asterales; family Asteraceae; genus Tanacetum; species Tanacetum coccineum. The sequence continues at coordinate 198 of BQNB010185368.1, forward strand.
AATAGCACCTCATCAAACATGCCTTCTTCTATTCCAAAGGTACATTTCTTAGGATTTAGCTTCATATTTATTTCCCTTAGAGCTTTGAATGTCTCTTCAATGTCTCTTATTATTTCATGTTCCGTGCGGCTTTTGATTACTAGGTCATCCACATAGACCTCCAAATTTCTGCCAATTTGTTTTTGAAATGCTTTGTCTACCAGACGCTTGTAAGTCGCTCCGGCATTCTTTAAGCCGAAAGGCATTTTGGAATAATAGAATATCCCTTAGGCTTGTGATAAACGATGTTTTCTCTTCATCCTCTTTAGCTATTTTTATTTGATGATATCCTTTGTATGCATCTAAAAAGCACTTGAAGGGGTATCTGTAGAGGGATTCCACCTTCTAATCTATTTTCGATAGCGGATAACCGTCTTTGGGGCATGCCTTATTCAGGTCTTTGAAATCCACGTACATTCTTCAGCTGTCATCATATTTTTTTTACCATTACTGGGTTCGACAACCAACTGTGATAATGGACTTCTTTCATTATGCCGACGTCTACCAGTTTTTCCACCTCCTCTTGTATTGCTTTGTTTCTTTCTAGTGCCTGGCTTCTTTTCTTTTGTCTGACTGGTAAGCATCCTTCACGCACGTTTAGTCTGTGTTCCGCTATGTGTCGCGGAACTCCTGTCATATCCGTTGGTTTCCAAGCAAATACGTCAAGTTGCGTCTAAGTAAGTCGCACAATGCTTTCTGTCCTTCCTCTGTTAGAGTGGAGCCTATTGCAATTGTTTGCTCTGAGTATTCTGGATGAATTGCCACCTTGATTCTTTCTTCTGTTAACTAAACGGCGTTGGAAGTTTGTGCTTCCGATCCGGAGACCATCGTGCATTCAAGTGGAATTATCCTGCTTCTCCGCAGAGTAAGTATTCCTCTTAGAACTAGGAATTTTAGCATTCCGTGAGCTGTCGATGGTACTGCTTGAATTTTCCTTACCCTTGGTCTTCCTATGATCCCATTGTACGGAGATGGTGATCTCACCACCATGAAATTCATCCATGTGGAGGTTGAATGTTCCGCATTCCCTATTTTGACTGGCAACGATATTTGTCCCATTGGCCATATAACTTCTCCACTGAAGCCAATGAGGGGTGCAGTAGCCGGGACCATTTAGTTTTTTACTTTTGGAAGGAGCCTATTGAAGCAGAGATTCTTCTGTTTGTGGTACTTCTTCAAACTCCCACCAATCTATTACTACATTAGACAACTATTCACAAAAAATTTAACCCCAACATCCTCCCCCACTAATTACACAAACATCCCACAACATACCTTTCAACACCAATATGACCCCTCTTACCTCACAAAACTTTTTCCCTCATCTTTTATTATACTAATTATTATGTATCAAAACACTATAAATGCTGAGGCAGAATCTCCGACTGCGCTGTGATCAGTAGAAGATAAAACCTAATCTCAGTAGACGCCATATTATCATATAATACGTATACCCCCAAAACCCGAGTATAATGGTGTGATTAAAGAATAACTCTTCCTACATGACCGTATAAAAAGGTAAGAAAGACGAATAGGCTCTTTGTTTGAGCAACTAAAGGATCAGTGTTTTTATTCTTAAGATAGACTTGGTGAAGTCACATGCTGCTTTAAAGAACTATCGGTGCTAATTGTAACGAGTAAACACTGAAAGGGCAAGACAGAGGTATGTGCCGCTTAAGTATCTTAAGAAAGCACATTCAGTGTCGTTTCGATTATTGGTCATTAATGAAGTTCCCCAAGTTATTGACACATTTGACAGTGCGACAAAACGAATCGCACCAGCAAAGGTATTTATGGATTCTCATGAAACTGCGTGTTGGTTAAGAAAAAGAGTCATAGTATTTAGATAAATGTTGTTTGTAGATAACGTATAGAGATCGACGATAAGTTAACATCATGATAGACTCCAAGAAACAGTAGAGAAACGAAGAACAGTTAAGAAGGATAGAATTCCTGGAATTATGCTTAAGAAAGAGGAGAGTACGGCTAATTCTCCAAATGCGAACATATTTGGGTTGCCAAGGTACAATTTCTTGGTCGCCTACACATGATTGAAGTCAAGGCATTCACAGTGAGGATCCCGCCAAGAATCAATCCATAAAATAATTAGGCAGAAGTCTACCTAAAAGACGCCAACAGAGATTCGGGCAATTATTTAAGGTGTAACTGGGTGGGTGAATTACACGAAGTCAGATTATCATCGAAAAGGAGGATTTTCAAAGACGCCAAAGCCATTGCCCAAAGCTTAATCAGAATTTAAGGTTCTGAAAGTTTTTTGTTATTGGTGGCGACAAAACAACTGAAGCAACGTTTTAACTGTGGTGTGAAGCAGAGAAGTGTGATTAGTGCGCACCAATTCTGGCGCTTTACCGAAGGAAGCGAAGTTTTATCATATATGCGATGCTTTCGGATTTCAAAGGTTTGAGGATTGCGATGTGTTGATGCTTAAATATTGAGAGGAAGGTAGTATTGCTGATGCCATCACGATCCAATATGTTTGATGTATTTGTAGAGAAGGAAACTATAATGAGAGACTCATGAATTTGCGAATTTGGTTATGCCGATGGTAGATTGCTTTAAAAATTAGAGACACTCTCTGTATGGAAAACCAAGTGTACGGTTGTTCACTGACAACAAACAACATTACTAGAGGAAATCAAAGAAGAGAGAGCTGAAACATGAAGATACAGACTTCGTTGGTTGTAGAGAGATTGCAGACAGACATCAGGGTTAATGATTGTGAAGAGAGGTCGGTGAATTCCACCCTCAGAAGCAAAAGCAGAACGATAAAATCGTGGCCGATTGACCATTAATGCCGTAAATAGAAGCGAGAAAAAATATAAGCCATTACGGGTTCGTGCTTGTAGTCAGTGATATTGGATTTGAATCCTCAACCAAACAAATTGTTTGTGAATATGCTCAGTTCACTTGGAGAGGCACAGGAGAAATACCAAAGGAGACACATGTCAACAGAAAACAAAGAGTGTTGTTGGAGGCTATGGTTGATTTGAAACTTTTAAAGGATCTCAATAAGTTAAATCGCTAGAACAAAAGAATGCTTGGCAACCACCCGCGCGTGAGAGGATGATCTAGTAGCTTTATAATGGCAACTTGCGTTACTCCTGTTCTGGATCTGAAAGCATATTTGTGATGAAGACTGTGATAATTTGCGTCGAGTCAGCACGATAATGAAAGATGTTTAATTCAATCCATGTCACTGTGTTCTGACAAGATGTTATCATGACATGAATATAAGCTACTAATATTGTATTGTGGAATCCTTAATATGAAGGACGCAGATCGCCACCTATGTTGAGAGGAGTGTGATGTACTGTGAGTCATGCGACTCCTAAGGTCAAGGCTGAACACAAAGGCATCGGGGTTTTGTTGGTTGCAACCCTAAGATACTCAATAGAAGTGGATAATATCATGATGGATTTTATCACGAAGACTTTCCTAAGTCGTCGTAGGTTGTCGACCACCATTTGGTGATCTGTTGGTAAGTGCCGACTTCACTGAAATCGCCGCAATATTCGGTACTAAGGAGGGAAATGAGTCCCTTGGAAAAATTAGCTAAGTATGTACCTGAAAGACGGTAGACACTAGGCATGGGTATCCCGTCTCAATCATTTGTGATCGCGACCCTAGGTTTGCATCAAATTTTTGGAGGTCACTTCAGCAGGCCTTAGGTACGAATTTGTATATGAGTACTGCATATCATCCACAAACTGACAGACAAAGCGAGAGGACTATTTACACTCTCGGAAGGAGATAAGCTGCTGGATGCTGTAGTGTGATCGACTTGGAAAGGTGTGGGTTGTGGAGTTAAACCAGTTTTTTTTTTCATTTGTCGAGTTTTGCATATATAACGAATAGCTATCACGGCTATGGCCTATAAGGATGGGCCCCATGTTGAAGGCACTTTACGTTCGGAAAAGTGCGTTGCACATGGGTGTTGTTGGAGCGATGTTAGGGAGAAGATTCAACTCAACTGGTCCTGAGATAATCGTTCAAGTGGGGACAACCGAGGAAAAATCTTTAGATCAAGCAAAGAATTGACATAGATGGCTCATTGATAATCTACAATAAGAGTTACGCCCGAAAAATTTTTTTTAAAAGCGGGTTAAGCCGATGGAATTCCAAGTTGAGGAGAGAATATAGAGAGTTATGCTCAAAGGTTTCACCATGAGAAAACATGAGGTGAGTGACAGTTTTGGCAACTTAAAGCGGGCGGGTAAGCTTGAACCCAGATACTGTTGGACCTATTTGCAAATTGTGGGGAAAAATGTTGTTGGAGGTCGTTGCTTTAAAGCATAGAACTATGTTAAGTAGGTAATTGAGCAGGTGTCACAAGTACTTGTTCATGGTCTTGTAATCCAACTTGAAGAAGGGCTATTGGTATGGACTACGCACATTGGAGTGACACTACTTCATGTTTGTTTGAGGAACAGTTGGATAATGGATCGTGAAGTTAAATGGTTGAAGCAAAGCCGTATCCCAATTGTCAAGGTTCAATGAAAGTCTAGGATAGGTCCTGAGTTTACATGGGAACGTGAAAATCAATTCCGGAAGAAGTATCCACACCTCTGTCCACAAAGACGCACCGTCGTAAGTTGCCGCGTTTACAGCCTTTTGGATGGCGGAGAAAGTGACAATAGGTGCTCATACTTAGTCGAAGGTGTGGAGACGCGTATAACACCCCCCTGTATGTTTTCAGTGTGTCATTTTGCAGACGTATTAGAGTATAATTTCACACTGTTTGATTTGTAGTATTGTCGACAAGGTTTGCTTTATTAAATTTTATATCTGTTTAAGTTAAATCTGCGGTTAACTCTAAAAGATATCATTCAATGTTTAAGATCGGGGAAATCAGAGTAAAAAATTGAAAATGTTTACTCAGTGTTTGCAAGCTAATGTGTTAAATAATTATTTGGTTGAATAGTTAATTATATATCTTTGCACATTATTATTGTTTATTGAGGTTTTACGTAAAGTGTTTTACGTTTCGCGATAAAAATACGAGTTTAGGCATTCCCGGGGAACCACAAAACTTTTCTTATCGCTTCAAACAAAATACCCATTTTTATACCCAATACCTAAAGTTTTATAAAAAATTTACCCATGTTGTCATTGTTAGTCATATTGTACATAAAATAAACTAACTAGTGCACATCATTTACAAAGTATTTACTTCTACATTAACCTTTTTACATTTAAACTTCAAGCATTACTAGATAGTTATTCCAAATATCAAGACAATCAATTGTGTGCACCCCTTCCCCCCCCCTAACCCATGGAAACAATAAGAAAAGAGGACAAGGAGCACTTCCAACTTGGTCTTGTACAACTTTACCTCATTAAACCTTATGTCTTTTAATTAGTACCTTGACCAAAGACTTCCTTATTTCCCTCTTTATGTCTTAGACTTTCTTAGGAAGTCTTGGACTAGTCAAATGTGTATATAATGCAAGCAACTAGAAAGATACACGCGCACATTTCATTTCTTAGGTGAAAAACTCACAATCTCTCTTATCTATCCTCTCCAAACCCACGACCAACCACAATCACCTCAAATAATTCATACAAAATTTATTTACCACATTTACAAGCATTCCTACATCATATCTAAGATATCCTAAGGTGTTTAGAAGGCTTGGTTTGGGGTTTACAAGTGTTAAAGCAAGAAGGTTCAATATTAGGGTTTTCCTTGGATTTAGGGTTTTTTTGTATTGGAAGCTTGGGTTAAATAGCTAAACAATGGTTTAGATCATTGTTGTTCATCACCATACATCATATTAAGGTTATCTAAAAACATTAATCTCTTTATATTTGTGATTTCATATGTATATTATGTTTATGTAGTTAATCACCATCTAGGAAACGTATTTACTTGTAAAATAGATTTTTACACTTGTTTATGATTTGGTATACTTTTACATATGTTATATGAATTTTAATATCATATGATAATGAATGTATAAGTATTGTACAAGTGTGGTTTAAGTATAAAAGCTTACATAAACTAGTTACCTAAAAGTGTATTTATAAAAATTCATGAACAATTAAGTATATAGACTTATGGATCTTGTGATTCTTGGATAATATTTTGACAAATCATGGACTAAGGACCCTAAGTATGTAAGACTTATGGAGTTATGTGTTATAATGGACTTGTAACAAAGTTGCTAAACTAGAAAGTTACAAAAACAAGTTTAAAACACATTTTAACAAAACCTCAAATGTTTCTGTTTTAATTTGAAAAATAACCTATTCATTTTATATTTTTATAAAATACTAAATCTCATGGGGATTCCAAAAAGGTAAGAAACTCAAAAAACCGAGCTATAACGAAGGAGATACGTAATTTGCAAGATTTAGTTATAAAAAGTGTTTTATAAAAGAATTTTTATAAAAACATAATACAATTCACTTTTGATATATAAAAATGATTATTTTTCTCAGATATTTCATATTTTTAGGATTCCAAAACATTAAAAATCATAATTTTTGAATCAATAACGAAGGAGTTATGCATTTTGCAAGTTTACGATAATAAACACTTTTATAAAAATAATTTTATAAAAGTTACTGTTCACATCAGGTATTTTATTTTGAAAACATCATAAATAAATAGAACTTTTAATTACAAAGACGTGCTCGAAAGAATCACTGTAACACCCCCAAATTGGGTCGCAGCGGAATAAGGGTTCGGGGCGTGTTACTTCTCAGATCAATAACACAAGATGTATATAGAACGAGTGAAAAGTCGTTTAAAAACTGATACATTGGATTTAACAAAGTATTTGTTACATAAGCCGAAGCTTCACTTGTCCACTTGTTCAAAGTACAAAGATTTCTAGCCCATACAGTTATTCAAAATGTAATGCGATAAAATCTTTAATGCATGATATCCCAATCAAAACCACCAATGTATCCCTTGCACCTCGTGCTTACTGATCCCCTGAAAAACATTGCTTTAAAACGTCAACAATAATGTTGGTGAATTCATAGGTTTGATAAATCATATATTGTAGGACCACAAGATTTCCCAAGTGTATGATAATGCCAAAACAGAATGCAGACATATATAAATGTAATTACTTGCTCTAGCTCATGACACTGAAAGCTTAGCGAGTTACATGAATACCAAATTAATGGCCTACAATGACCCGTAGTGATGTTCATAACCCGCAACATCCGCTATGTCAATATCTGAGTAATAACGTTCGTTTGGCCGTGATAGCTAATCACCTCGAACGGGGTTGTCTAAACCCAATTAGATCTATTAATAACATTCGCGTCCAACAATCCCGCAATTGACGTGTCATGATGTGGCGCAGAATATGGGTATGATCGCTACTTAGGCGACGTTCATGAAACATAAACTGTGTGTAACCACTTGTGTCGAGTTGCTAAAGCATTGCATTGTTTTTCACCCCAAAAACTAGTTCTAAAACGAAAAACATGTAACACGTGGGGCTAGATGAACTCACGATGAACATTGTGAGCGAGATAACAAGAATATCACAGAAAATGTTGCCACGCAAATCGAGTCCGATGCAACCACATACAATTAAAGGTCGTATAAGTACTAATCACATATAAGTACATCCATAACCATGCTAAGTCTATATAGACTAATCACCATCTAAATGTTTGAGTGAAAACATGTTTATAAAATTAAAACCGCTTATATATACCAAAAGACTTTTGGTAAAATCGTCATAACATTCATCGGTTGCTAGTCGTGATACTATTGCGAGATATCGATATGACCACTGATATTTATAGTAAATTAGACGGCGTTATCGATATTTGAACATATTATAATTTTAGGTCCTCTAATGCAACAGTAACTAGATATACTGTTCGACACCAGACGGAGTTTCAGCTTATATAGTTTTTTGATCTTCGTAAAACCGTAAGTGTTGTATTTTATTCATAGAATAGATCTCCGTTTTTTTGTTTAGGTGGAATCTTACGAGGACGTTCTCGTTATGGAAAATCCTAGTAATTTATACGTTTACAAAATAATTAACTTTCTGTCATGACTAGGTATGATTTTTACATTATAAGTAGTTTCTAATAAAATCAATTAGATTAATAATACTAGTATACTTCTCTCAAAACCGCGATGAATTCATGACTTATTCGTGTATAAATTGAAAGTGTATCCGTGAGAATTTAATCTTATCATTTTTGAATCCTGGAAAAATGATGTTTTTATGTTGATAAAATTAAATCCAACCGTTGCAGTGTTTTGATATAAGTTTTATAGACAGTTATTTTAGTAAACTCGTTTAATTAACGTGAACTCGGTTTTTAACGTACTTGTTTCGTGTATAAATCGTTTGACAGTTTCTTACCCTTTCGGAATCGTCGTGAAGAATGTAGATTATCTTATAAAAGTATAGATAAGAAATGAAGTTATACTTTTTATACCTTTTTGAGAGCAGGTGAATGATATATGAACCATGAGTTTGCTAGACGTTCCATTTTCAACCTTATGTTTACTTCCACTTTGATACTTTTTAGCCACATGTCTTATATACTTTAATACTGCGTCATTATGTTACATGTATATTAGGTCCATGGGTAACCATATCATATGTTTCTTTTGTCCAAACATTTAGAGCAAGTATCCAACATATTATTATGAAACTTAACTTCATTTTTAACTATGAGAGTTACTAGTTTTATGTGGATGACTATTTTTTACATTACATAATCACAAGTGTACAAGTCTTCCCCTCTTAGTTATAACAGTGATCATATTTATCGAAGATGATTTCATAAGAACAAATTAAATATAAGCCAAGAAATTAATCTTTAATACATGACCGTTGAGAAATACTTTTACTTTAGAGAATATATTAAGGAACTTTATAAACCGCTAATTAACACTGATCATTTTTACACCGAAAAGCATCATGGTACATTTTTTAGTTTCTCATCCCTTTTAAATGAAATAAGTAGACATCACAACTATTAAAAGTAATCCAAATGAATCATTTCAAGTAAACTTTATTTTCATAATAAAATCCTAACATGGTATGTTTAAGCTAAAATAGAATAAAAACATATGCAAAGAAAATGAATAATTGTTAAGAAATAAAGGGTTTAGTAAGAACCTTATGATGATGATGATGATAATCAAGTGCTAAACCCTTGTTTAGCCTTAAAATCAAAGCTTGCATAATGAAAACCCTAGCTTTTCAAGTAAAACCCTAATCTTCCTTTTACTTGATAATTACTTGCAAATGGTGATTCAATGGTTGGAAACACTTTAGAATAACTAGGTTGGTGTGTGTAGGTAGCATACGGGGTTGTATAAAATTTAGTATGGATTTGGTTAGGGCTTGGTGGTATGCCTTAGCATATAGAGATGTAGAGGGGAGGGTTTTTGTTGATTTTCTTGCTAAGTGTTCATGTGTATGTGTATCTCTCTAGTTACTTGCACCTTATGTGTGAAGTCTTGGTCAAAAATTACCAATAGTGTTCAACAAAACACCTAGAGGGTTTTAGGGATTCTTGTCTTTATGTCTTGAGTCAAAGTAACAAGGTATGGTGTGTTTAATGAACTAGTGAAGTACAAAGACCAAGTTGACCAAGTTTTGATATTTCTTTGTATAATTTGCTATAATTTCGGCACATGTATGATACATATGATATATTTTTGTAACTTTTATGTATTGGGTATAAATGTGGGTATTTGTTGAAGCGTAGAATTATTTTTGTGGTTTCGGGTATGCCTAAACTTAATTTATCGCGAAACATATGCACTTTACGTATCCGATAAAAATAAAATGAACAAGGATCATAATTATTCTTAAAATAATTATTTAATACTTGATTGATGTAAACGTTTGATGGTTTGATGCCCGTTTACATTGAACGCTAATTTTTAACGTACGCGATTTAACTTAACGTTTACAACTTAAAGCAAACGCGTACAATACAAAAAGTACATAGCGAATTTATTGACAACGTCAATGACCCTAAAACATGGGGTGTTATAGTCTCCCCCCGTTAGATGAGCCTTTTCCTCAAAGATTAAGATGCGGCACTTGACGACGATGCGGTCTTTGTGAAGAGATGTGGGTATTTCTTCTTGAATTGATCTTCACGTTCCCACGTGAACTCAGGACCTCTCTTGGAGTTCCATCGAACCTTGACTAATGGGATTCGGCTTCGCTTCAACCGTTTAACTTCACGATCCACGATTTCCACTGGCTCCTCGACAAAATGAAGCTTGTCATCCACATGAAGTCCATCCAACGGAACGGCTAATGGTTCGTCGGCATGACACTTTTTCAGATTTGATACATGAAATGTATTGTGAACTCTGCTCAGCTCTTCTGGAAGCTCGAGCTTGTAAGCAACCTCTCCAACCTTTTCTAACACCTTGAAAGGTCCAACATACCTGGGGTTTAACTTCCCCCGTTTGCCAAAACGTACGACCCCTTTCCAAGGCGAAACTTTAAGCATAACTTTATCCCCGACTTGGAATTCCATCGGTTTACGCTTCAGATCGGCGTAACTCTTCTGTCGATCACGAGCGGCTTGCATCCTTTGCTTGATTTGGACGATTTTCTCAGTCGTCTCTTGAATTAGTTCTGGACCGAGGATTTGAGCTTCTCCAACTTCGGTCCAACAAACAGGTGAACGACACTTTCGACCATAAAGTGCTTCAAATGGTGCGGCCTTGATGCTAGTGTGATAGCTATTGTTATATGAGAACTCGACTAATGGCAAATGGTTAACCCAACCCTTTCCAAAGTCGATCGCACAAGCATGCAGCATATCCTCGAGAGTTTGAATGGTCCTCTTGCTTTGCCCGTCTGTTTGTGGATGGTACGCAGTACTCATATCCAAATTAGTACCTAAAGCGTTCTGAAGTGACCTCCAGAAATTGGATGCGAACCTCGGGTCACGATCACAAATGATTGAAACAGGTATTCTATGCCTCGTAACAACCTCCTTTAGGTACATTCTTGCAAGTTTATCCATAGGATCAGTCTCTCTTATTGGTACGAAGATAACTGCAAACTTAGTGAGTCGGTCGACAATCACCCAAATAGTGTCGTAACCTTGTGACGACTTAGGAAGCTTCGTGACAAGGTCCATAGTGATGTTGTCCCACTTCCATTTAGGTATCTTGGGTTGCACCAACAATCCTGATGGCCTTTGGTGTTCGAACTTGACCTTAGCACAGGTCAAACACTTACTAACATAGGTGGCAATGTTTGCCTTCATATTGGGCCACCAATATAACTTCTTCATATCTTGGTACATCTTATCAGAACCCGGAGGCCACCAATATAGCTTCTTCATGTCTTGGTACATTTTGTCGGAACCCGGATGAATAGAGTATTTTGATTTGTGGGATTTATGCATGATCACAGTCCGCAAATCGCCATAACAAGGTAACCAGCTCCTGCCATTGAGGCACAGGGTTCCATCCGCACGTGGTTCCAACTTTTGTTCTCTAATCGCCTCTGGAAATTAAGCGTTTTCAATCAACATTCCTCCAACATCTTCACTCTTAATGTTCTCTGGTTTTCGCGCTTCAGTCTGAGCATTTAAGATCTGTTTGGGAAGATCCAAACTAATAGTCATAACTAAGGCTCGAACTCTTAACGGTGGTTCTCGTTCTTTTATGCTTAAAGCATCCGCAACGACATTGGCTTTCCCCGGGTGATAACGAATATCGCAATCGTAATCACTAAGCAACTCTAACCATCGGCGTTGTCTCATGTTTAGTTCCTTCTGATCAAGAATGTGTTGTAAGCTCTTATGATCAGTGAACACCGTACACTTGGTACCATACAGATAGTGCCTCCAAATCTTCAAAGCAAACACTATTGCTCCAAGTTCCAGATCATGAGTAGTATAGTTCTTCTCATGGATCTTTAACTGGTGTGATTGATTGGTGAAATTCACACTGTAAATATATATAATATATAATAAAATATAAAATATATAAA
>BQNB010185369.1:0-12223 GCA_026074375.1 Tanacetum coccineum
ATATTGCAAATTCGTTTGGTTAAGTGAAATTGCAAATTCGTATGATTAAACAAATTGCAAATTTGGGTTCTATTGAAAATTGCAAATTCGGGTCCTTATTGAACTGCAAATTCGGGTCCTTATGTGAATTGCTAATTCGGGTTGTAAAGCAAACTGCTAATTCGGAAGCTGCTACAGACTGCGAATTCGGATACACAAGGAAATTGCAAATTCGGATTGTAAAGCAAACTGCTAATTCGGAAGCTGCTACAGACTGCGAATTCGGATACACAAGGAAATTGCAAATTCGGATACCACTAGAAGCTGCAAATTCGGATGCCACTATAAACTGCAAATTCGGATACCACTAGAAACTGCAAATTCAGATACCACTATAAACAGAAACTGCAAATTCGGATAGAACTACAAACTGCAAATTCGTGTACTACACGGACGAAACACAAAATCTTTAAAACACAAAAAGACATATTTTTCCAAAGATACTAGATCAACTTTACCTAAGTAAATGATCCTTTAGTGTATGACTAAGCTTCGAAAAAAAAGAAAAAAAAGATGCGTGCAGTTAAAAAAACAAACAAAAAAGAAAAAAAAACAAACACAAGAACTAAGCAAATCACTCGATGGGCCTTTGGGTTATATTAACTTATAAACTAAACATTGACTAACTAGGGGCTTTGACTAGTTAATATTGGAAGTGACCGAGACTTTTCTTGTTCCTAACAAAGCGGGCCATGTAACAAGTTCGTCATATACGTGAATTTCACGAAAGAGGAAACTTGAAATCACTTTCAATATAATTTGACTACGTGACTTAACTCTAAAAAGAAATTCTTATTTTTTATTTAATATGGATCAAAAGAAAAAGAACCGGGAATATACATTTTAAAAATAAATAAATATTGTTCGATCGGCTCTCAAACTCTCTTTCCTTTGTGTCAAAAAGAAGTCGGACAACTCGGGCGATTAGGGTTTTCACGAAATCACACGGTAAGGAAAAAAGCTTCTCGACTTTCTTAATTTTTATGGTATTTTAAGTGCTTATTATGCTAAATAGCCAGTAAATCAGCAATACTACGTAACCTGTTTTTGTTTTCATTTTTATATTTGTAATGTATATTTTGAACCAACATTGTTGTGTTTTGTTGAATAAAAATCATTACTTTATGTACATTAACTACTATTGATTATAACATTAGTTATTACAGGATGTTTTATGTTGGTGATATAAGAATGCATATGCCTTATGTTGACTATTGACCATCTTGTGATCAATTTTATAGCTACATTAATTTATTTTTAGGGCTTAGTTAGTCATGCAATTTCAAAATACTTATTATTCATTTGAGAGTGTTTGTCTTTTTGTTGTCTAATAAATTCACCAAACCAAATTCTCATTTCCCTTGGCTTTGTTGTCTAGACTAGATGGCTGACGACGACGGTTTTTTCAATTTTACTATTTCTCAACAGGATCGCTGGAGACGAGCTTTTGGAACAATACATGCTATATAGCATAATTACTAATTGTTGATGAAGAAAAACAACCGCCCGAACAACAAGCCACCAGAACAACAAAAACAACAAATTTTGATACCCAACAACAACCACATTATAACCCGGTTGAAAATGAGAATCCTTTGACGGTGTCCGATGAAAGCCAAGGTATCACTACATAGTTTCTGAATATTGATGAGTATGATGGTGATCTTGGTTTGAGTGGGACTTCTACTCCCGTCGTTGCACCCCAATTGAGAGGTCAAAATACGTCTCAACCCAACACACCCAAACATCCTTTCAAATGCCTCATCTCCAAGGGCCTTCACTCATCGGGGAATCAAGTAGTGCACCGTGAACCCAAACATCCTTTCAAATGGCTCATCTCCAAAGGGGTTTACTCATTGGGGAATCAAGTAGTGCACCGAGATAGACTTCGGCTCCACTGTTGCACCTCAATTGAGAACCAAAATACGCCTCAAACCCAGCAGGCCCAAAAATGCATTCAAATGCCTCATCTCCAAAGGGCTTTAATCAATGAGGAATCAAGTAGTTCACCAGCTAGAGATGAGGCATTTGAAAGGATGTTTGGGTTGCTGGGTTTAGGGGGTATTTTGGGCTCTCAATTGAGGTGCAACAGCTGAAGTAGCAGAACTCCATCTTGGTGCACTACTTGATTCCCCAATGTGTATACCCCTTTGGAGAGGAGCCATTTGAAAGGATGTTTTAGGTTCTCGGTGTACTACTTAATTCCCCAATGAGTGAAGGCCCTTAGTGATGAGGCAATTGAAAGGATGTTTGGGCTTGTTGGGTTTTAGGCATATTTTGGGCTCTCAATTAAGGTGCAATAGTGGAGCAGAAGTCCCACTCAAGCCAAGATCACCATCATACTCATCAATATTCAGAAACTGTGTAGTGATGCCTTGGCTTTTATCGGACAACATCAAAGGATTCTCATTTTCAACCAGGTTATAGTGTGGTTGTTGTATCAGAATTTGTTGTATTTGTTGTTCCGAAGGCTGTTGTTGTTCAGGAGGTTGTTATAGCAAGCATTTTCCAAAAGCTTGTCTCCAGCGAGAAGTAGTAAAATTGAAAAAAACCGTCGTCGTGAGAAATAGTAAAAATTGAAAAAATCGTCGTTGTCAGCCATCTAGTCTAGACAACAAAGCCAAGGGAAATGAGAATTCAGTTTGGTGAATTTATTTGACAACAAGAAAACAAACACTGAGAAATGGATAATGAGCAAATGTTTTGAAATTGCATGACAAACTAAGCCCTAAAAACAAATTAATGTGGGTGTAAAATTGATCACAAGCTGGTCTAGAGTCAAAACAAGGCATATGCATTCTTATATCGCCAACATAAAACATCCATTAATGACTAACCTTATAATCAATAGTTGTTAATGAACATAAAGTAATGATTTTTATGCTACAAAACACAACAATATTGGTTCAAAATGTACATTCACTACAACAAAATAGGCCTAATGCAACCCTTTAAGAGCAACACTTCCGAAAATGGTTGCCTTTTAGTTAACAATAATAATAAAGTAACATTTATATAAAAAGTGTTGCATTTGGAGAGCTACTGCAACATTTTATTGTAAGTGTTGCAAAATTTATAGGAATACGCAACATGTTTAATAAGTGTTGCATTTTAGAGAGTAGCATTTAGTTTAAGTCATAGAAATTGATATGCATATGTAGATAGGGCTGTCAAAAACTCACACCTGAACTCGATCCGGATCGAACAAATTAAGCGTATTCGGGTCGGGTTACTTGGGTAAAAAATAATTATTCGGGTTAACACGAGTAACCCGTTTATTAAATAGGGTCGGGAATGGGGTATGGGATTTTTGGCTAACTCGGGTTCGAGTCGACTCGATCGACCCGAGTAAGATTTTTTTTATTTTTCAAAATAAAATTTAAAAATCTTATATTTAAAAGAGCACAAAAAAGGAATTTTTTTAACATTTTACTCTTATTCGAGTTGACCCTATCCGAATTGACCCGAACCCGAGTTACTCGAATTTAAATATGGTCGGATTCGGGTATGAAATTTTTAGTCTTGATCCGAACTTAATTGACCTGAACCCGACCAACCCAACTCGACTAACACCTTAATTTGTAATTAATTATTTAAGAAATAAAAAAGCTGATACTGCAAGAAAATAATTAATTAACACATAATTAAATAAAAGAAAGACGACATGACCAAAATAAAAAAGCTCATATTAATTATTTATATTGTGAAAAATAACGTTAACTGATAAGAATAATTTATAGAAGAGATTGTTATAGTAAGTTTAATTCAACTAAAGTTTTATCATATAATAACATAGTTTCATCCAATTTTATGAAAATATTAATTTGTACTTGGTTCTTATAAAATAGGGTAAAAGCCATAAAATACCCACTTACTTTTAAATTCGTCCCGACTTGACACACGTACTATTTTTCGTCCTACCTACACCAACGTACTTTAAAATATTGTTCCAATATCACCTATATGACCATAAAATGACTATATTACCCTTGTCTTACCTATATTCACTCAAATCAAAATGAGTTAACTTTTTTTTAAACTCATCTTTAAATTTTTTTTGTACTTTGTAAAATCTTAAATTTAAAAAAAAAAAAATCTTTTTTCGTACTTTTTATATTTAAAAAAAATATTGTTTACGTTATTTTTTGTAAAAAAAATTCTTACTTTTTAAAATCTTAATTTTTTTAAAAATTTAAATTTTTTCCGTACTTTTTAAAATTTTTAAATTTTTTTCTACGAAAAATTAAATTTTTTTAAAAGTTGAGAAAAAATAAAAAAAAGCCCAGATATAAGCCGAAACAAACACCCCTTATGCTCATCATCAAGTGTTCTCAATAATTCTCTGTTTATGGGAATTTATTGTCGTGTTTTCTTCATTGATCCGGACTCTGCGTGAACTTGTAATTGCCAGTACTTTATAGTTTATACATGATTTTTCTTCTTAGCCTTTTCCTACTCTTTGGACTTTAGTCGTCATGGTGATGTTAAAGTTACTCATGACTTTCACTATGTTTGACATATAGTTTTCAAAGAAATTACATGGAAATCCTGCTGACATTTCTTTTAAAATTAAACTAAAGTTATAAAACAATACACTTAGATAATTACATGTTGAAAATTTCCAAGAAATGATATGGAACTTCAATGTGTACCAAAATTAAAGGACAGACATATGTTGTTAGTGAAATTGAGTTTACTTGGAACTAAGTCTACACCGACCACGAATAATGATTCGGTCCACAATAGTTTTGCCAACTTCTTCTTAATTGTCAACTCTTATAAGAATAAGTTATATACTATTAGGCTGACATTATGATAAATTATTGTTTATCATCATGTATAAAATAATGTGCTTATAATGTGAAAAATATGATGCACGTTTGCAAGTCGCGGTGCACTAGTGTGCAATTTTTAACTTATAGATAAATTTTATGACTTGTATAAATGAAATACCTCAAGCAATGAGTTATAAATGCATAATATGAATCTTGCAGAATATTGAAAATTCACATTTAATCTCTTAAAGACCACTATATCTTTTAGTTATTTATAAACCATTTCATCTCATCATATTTTTTGATAACTTTGTAGTTGGATATGAATATGACGACTTCTCTGTTCTGCATTAAACTTTGTTTTTTGATAGTTGATTGAACCTAAGCAAATGTCCCCTGTGTGTTACCAGCTAACAAAGAAACGAGTAAGTGCTTCAAATGTCCCCTGTGTGTTACCAGCTAGGGATGGCTGTCAGCCATATGGAAAGTTTTTTGATCCGAATGCATCAAAAAATAATCAATCAAGTGCAACAATTAGCATGGCTCAACTGATCTTAAATAAACAAGGGTCATCAAGGCAAAAAGGGGATTTCAATTGTAGTTCAAAGGAGATGAACTGTGCCACAAAAAGTATATCAAGTGGACCAAGGAGAATATTATTTGACATGATATCTGATGGTAAATATGTATCATCTTATAATATATTTTGTTTAGTAAGTAAAAAAAAGTCTCATGTTTATTTATTTTACATACATGCTCTTCCATGATTGCAAACGTGAATAACGTAAATATGGAACATGATGGTGCTCAAAATGATGATGAAGACACAGAACATGTGATACTTGAAAATATTGAGAATGAGATAGAAGGGGATGACACGGGATTTCAAGGTACTATAACTATGTAGATTTTATACTGTGATACGTGATACGAATTTAAAGGGGATAGTAACACATAGTTGAGCTCTTAAATCATATTTTGTTTTTTTAAAACTTTGTTTATATGATTACAGATTTAAATGAATATGAAAGAGAACAAAATGGTCTTGTAGATGATGAAAATGAAGACCCTGAGCATATTATGTTTGGAAATAATCAAAACGGGATAGAATTAGGGTCTGATAGTGAAAATGAATCTGAAAACGAGATTGTTGAACGAGTTGAAGAACAAATGAATGGCCCTGACTTACAAAAGAAAGCAGGTTAACTTAATTGGTAGAGGTGTTACTAATACGTTAATAAAGAAGGTGAATGGAGATGGTAGTGCATCTACGGTCCCGAGGGAGATTGTGAAATCACCTACGGTTAGTTTAGAAGTTGAAAAGGGTCAATCTGCTGATATGCAAAGAGATCTTGTAGCGAACTATGAAATGAGAATCAGTGAGTTAAAAGAGGATCATGCAAGGGAACTAGAAGCTATGCAAAAAAAGAATGACGACGACCGTGAAAATTAATAGAAGATGCTGTGCGGAAGATATTAGGAAAACTACATCCTGAAGTTATTCGCGGGTTTTTAACATAAGTGATCATTCAACTTTGGTACAAGGTACGTGACGTCTGATTTTTATACAGTGGTTAATAACCCTTTGTGTAACTCAATACAAGAAGATACTAACATGATTAGTTCGTTCAATGTTTACCAGGTTACATTGTTTTGGTGTTCGGATGCAAGCAAATTTGCAACTACAATGAGATGAAATAGTTATGTCGAAGATACATGTAGATGAAGATTTAGTACTATCCGCGAGTGCAATCGAATTTTTTGTGTTTCATTATGCCTTATGCCTTGTATGCTCGTTATTTTGATGTTGGAAAAACTTTTAGTAGAATATGATATTATCGACCATATATATTGTTATGGTACCGGTGGAAGTTATAAACTTTTTGGTAGTTTGACATTTGTATTTGGAATATGATATTCTTGATTATGATGGAAACAAGTTATGTATCCACATTTTATTAAACCTTTGCCTATGTTTGTAGCTTTTGAATTTTGTAGAGTAAATACGCGGCACCAAAAAGCTATAAAGCTAAAGTAAGTGTTGCCTCTAGTAAAAAAAGTGTTGCACTAATATTTTAAAATGAAAAAGAAGTGTTGTAATAGATGATCGAAAGTGTTGCATTTGATGCGTAAAAGTGTTGCCGTTGCTCGGTCTTATATAGTAAGAAGTGTTGCACATGAGTATTAAAAGTGTTGCCATATGGAAGTGTTGCATTTGTTAACACGAACAACACTTTGCCAAAAGTGTTGCACATTATGAGAAAAGTGTCGCTTTAGACCTAAGGCAACGGAGCCTAAGGCGACACTTGAAAAAGTGTTGCACTAGGCATAATGCAACATTTTTAAGGCCTTAAGACACTTTTCAAGTGTTGCTATATCCCCATTTTTTACTAGTGATTACAAATATAAAAATGAAAAGAAAATCACGTTACGTAGTATTGCAGATTTACAAGCTATTTAGCATAAGAAGCACTTAAAACACCATAAGAATTACAAAAGTTGGAAGCTTTTTGCCTTACCCTTTGATTTCGTTAAAATCCTTATCGCCCGAGTTGTGTAGCTTCCTTTTGAGACAAAGGAAAGAGAATATTTATTTTAATAAATATATATATGTGGTTCTTTTTCTTTTGATTCATATTAAATAAAAAGAAAGAAAGAACTACAAAGAACCAACCGGTAACTTAGGAGGAGTTTGTTTATGGTGAGTAAGACGCGGTCAGATGTGAATCCTCTTACCGGATAAGAGATGGGGGTTTGGTCTTATTGCCTCTTAACATTACAAAACCTTCACCCACCTCCAAACATTAAATACATATTTTCTTGAGATATCTAGATGTGGGAAAATCTTGAAGGATAAGATACACACATTTGTGATAGAAGATGACGCATAGAGATAAGTGAGAAATAAGTACAAAGTGGTATATTTAATGCATGTAGTACAATGTCACGTGGTTTAGAAGGAATTAAAAGCAAAGTTTTATTAAGAGAATACTTCTTAAATGAACACTTTAAAGTACCCGTTTTACCAAAATGGACATAAATGTGCACTTCCATTGGATGAAATACAAATTATTAATCAATGAACCTATTTTATACACGCCACAGGCACATTCCAACCAGAGCCGTCTCGTTATCCTTGGTGGCCCTAGGCAACAACAACGAAGAGGCCTCATTATTCTTGTAAAATAAAGAGAAGTTGCATATATAATTGAATTACATTCCTCATATATGTATATATATTTGTATTTATATTAAAAATTAATAAAAATGTGGCCCTTTACAAGTGGAGGCCCTGTGCGACTACACGTCTTGCACACCCCTCCGAGACCCCTCTGATTCCAACATAAAAAATACAAAACAAAGCGCATTCTAGGCCCATTTGAATACAAAAAGACAAAACAAAACGCATACTAGGGGCATTATGAAAAGTGAAATTGCGTCATATTTGTTGAAACATAAAACAACACTAAAAAAACAGACGCATTATGGGGAGAAAAGACAAACATAAGCGCGTTTCTTGGCGCATTTTTTCATTCGAGGCGCATTCACAAAATGATAAGCATGTGGCGCATTTCTTGGCGCATTTTTTCATTTGGTAAAATAAAAGGAATATGCTTGTTGGTGAAGATGTAAACACTAACCATTATAGGGGATAGGGTAGTGAGTGGTTGGAGTTGATTAAATGGGGAAGATGAAGTGGGTGGTTGGAGTTAATTAAATGGAGAAGATGAAGTGGGTGGTTGTAGTATATTGAATGTTTTTGCCTTTATGATTTAATGGGTTGTGTTTATGATTCATTGGTAATTTCTTATTCGAAGTAAAGCTTAAAGATTCATTGGTAATTTCTAATTCGAAGTAAATACATGCGCCATATTTATGATTTCAAGACATTTGTGTTTATGATTCATGGCATTAACTTAGACACAAAAAGAAAATTCGTAATATGATGGTTTTTGGCCCGGATTCGTAAATTGGGTAGGGTTTTAGTCCAGTTTGGTAAAAAAAATTATTAATGCTCAAAAATTGGTTGTAGTCACATAATTTGTATTTTTAATTTTTTTTTACTTTTTCAAGATATAAAAAGTATATGTTTCTTACTGACTTTTTGCAACTTATACATGAGATTTTATTATTTTCTCTTTTTACGTTAATTTGTTAATTTCGTTTAGAATAAATGTTTTTAACTTTATTTTGAGTTGTCTCAAAAATATATGTTATGTTTTATTTGAATGAATAAAAAAAACTTGTTTTGTATTCATAGCGACGTTCTCATATTGGATATTTTCACTTTTTCTGAAAAATACATTTTTTCTAACTTCGCACCTGAGCATATTGTGATGGTTATATATTAAAAAACAGACAATTAAAACCATTCATTCAATTTTACAAAAACAAACGTCATTATTTCATTCAGATTCAAACTTTATAATATGGTGTAGACCATATTCTTTCGGGCATGTGAGTACATGGTAACAATTAACATAGAAACACTAACAAATACAAACCTAATGAAAAAAGAATAATTATACGAGTAGTTCCAAAAAGTCAATAAAAATATATGGAAGAATGAAGGTGTTTTTCAGGGTTTATCGATAGTGGATTCCATGAAATCCAGTTCAGAGGATCCATGAATAAGGTTCTTTACTATAACAAGTCGTTGTGGACGTACTTGTGGATCTATTCTCTTATGAGTACATAATGTAAGATGTTAAATGTTTTATAGTGAAAAGGAATTAAAACTTTGTTCCAAGAATTGCAGGTCAATGATGCCACGAAAAGCCAAATTAATGTAATATATCTTACAAAGATTCTATATTTCACTTAAAACACATCTTTCAAATGCCCTATCCCAGTAACTCAGTTTCAGTACGCTATATAAGACAGAGTGTAGGAGACTGTTGGTATTTAAGAATTAGTTAAATAGGACATAGTCATAATATTCTTTGTTAGGAGTTTTCCTTTGAGTACTTGTTGAAGATGCCGATTACACCAGAAACGCTCATGTTTCTACACGGTGGGAATGGTAAAGGCAATTCCGGACGTGCTCTCTGAGTTGTTGATGATAAAATTCAAAATATGAAAATATGACAGTTTCTGTTGTACGAGTACTCCTTTTGCATGCTAGGCTTGTTATTAAGGATACACGGTTAAACTGAACTTTTTGGCATTTTTTCTTGACAGAAGTAAAAGCTCGGTAAATTCTATGTGGGTAACCTATATAATTAGTACGAAATTAAAGCTTATAAGTTTTCGGTTACTTGAGGTTTATTAAGATGAATTGAATAATGATAAAAACATCTAGTGCCTCAAACGAATGAACGAATGAAACAGATGAAATCCATAAGAGCAATTCAAGTGTAGAGCCACAAACAAAGAAGTATGATGTATTTACTATCTGTGTTATTTTGTGTTTAGTTTGAACATATGAGTTCAGCTATTAATCTACTCCTTCATTACTTGATCTAACAGAAAGTTAGCTATACATAATCTTATAGCAAAACGAAGCACTTCAGATCCAGATCAATTCAAAGAGATTACATGAGAAACCTGAGGTATGATCATAGTAGAGGTGCCAATTTCGACCTAGTTACATATGAATCAATTAATTATGGTAATTTATTGTCACTGCCCGGAGAACTGAAACGGGTGGATCGCCCAATGTTTGTTGAATGCGTAAAGAATCGTAGTTCATGTTATTAAAAAATAATATACACTGTTAAAACATAAGCATTCTAACATGTTTGACACTAATTATATATAGAAAAAATATAAAAGTTTTCACTAAAAAATGTACCAGGTCAATCCAACCCATTTCAACCCGTATAAAAAAAGTGAAAAACCATCATTTGGCATGTTGACTTTCCTAGTTTGCCACATCTATACTACAACATTCAAAGTGATGTACTTCACATAACTTTGAATTGTAAGCATTTCTAATCAATTAATTCAAGATAACTAGAAATATATCAATATTACAAAAATATTAACTATTTTGGATGGGTATAGGTAAAAAAGCACAGCTCCAAAAAGAAGCACAAGGGAAATAATCTAAAGCAAGTACTTGAAAGCCACAAGAACCCCGAAGTAAATCAAAATCTGGGTGTCGTAGGACTTGAAGCAGTGTTAGCCGCCAAGGTTCAACTATCGGAATTAGTCACTAAAGTATCCACACAATAGCTAGATTCTGCATTGCAATTAAGACTGTGTGAGATGGAACTAACCAGCCGATACATTGTTCTTCAGACAGGTGTTTAACCTACTGAGAATGATCATCTAGACATGATAGGATTGAACTTATTATATGTAAGTAGTAATGCGCCTAAGTCAAGGAAGTGTTGCCGGTTGATTCAATCACTGGGTGGCATAAAAGTTGGATTCCTTTTTGATTCGAGTGTCTGATAAAACACGCGAGTATGATCTCTGATTGTTGTGTTCAATCGGATTTTTTTTGCGAAGTTTTGCCGAAAAGGAAATGGTTTTTTTATTGATTCGAAACAGGAAAAAAATGGTATATGATGATTTTGGTTTATCCAAACCTGCTCTAATGCCAAATGTTGGCCCCTTTCACACGGATCTTTAATCAACGATATACCAAAATACAAACTTGAATTGAAACTTTATTAATATTCAGAATCTGTCATCATCATCGATGAATGTTTACATGCCTATCTATTTATACATATCCAAAAGTCACGATTGAAGGGTCGTGATGGTTCGAATGAACCAACAGTCGTGTCCCTTCCTTGTAACTGCCTATAACTGTTTTTTCTAACTAACTTCTAACTGTTTTATAACTGCCTTTTTTTATACAACAGATTGGGATTAGCCCAATGATTGGGTTTGGCCCAATATTCTCCCCCGTAATCATAATTGTTGTGACGTAGATCTTTAAGTCTTTTGTAGTCGTCTCACATAACTATATTTCTTGCTTCCTTTAACACTCACTGTAACATTGATCGAATTTCAAAATTTTCTGCACTCCCTGCTGTCTTCTGTTCTCTCTGTGATTTCTGCACTCTCTGCGATTTCTGGTTGTATCATTTCTTTTCAGTTATAGTCGCCATAAGCAATGTTGGCTCTAAGGCTTCTTCAATAAGATTGGACTGTTCTCTAACTTGATTCTTGCGTTTGTTTGGACAATCATAGGCATAGTGTCCAAGTTTGTGACATCTGTAACATGTGACTTGAGATTTGTCTCTTGTATCTTCTTCAAAAGACGCTCGTTCTTCCCTTTTATAATTGTTCTTGTCTTGTTCTCGGCCTCGAGACTGGTTAAATCTTCCACGTTCTCTAAAAGGTTTTGTTTGGCCTTCATGTCGTGTGAACATCAAACTCTCTTGACTGTCCACTGGTATTTTCTTTTTACTTTTAATTCTTTCTTCAAATGTCTTCAATCTTCCGATTGCTTC
>BQNB010185371.1:0-12223 GCA_026074375.1 Tanacetum coccineum
AGTTTTCGAATTTCGACGCCAGCCAATATATAAATTCAAAGTAATCCTTTCCGTTGTCCATGTCATCAGGGATTTTGCTATTACAAGTATAGGACAATGGGTGATATTTATGAAAAAAAGTATCATTTAGTTCTCTCCAAGTAATAGTTATTCCATTTATTTCATTATTCCACCATGTCTCTGCATCTCCACTAAGTGATTTTGAGAAGACGTGTAATCGTAGTTCATTCTTTTCTACATTAGACATCTTAATCCATTCGGTTATTTCGAGTACCTTTGCAATGTAAACAATAATGTCCCCTCCATCCATGCCATTAAAGGCGTTGTTCTGCAATATTTTTAGAAATTCATCACTGCTTTTTAGTTCGGAAGTTGTGATCATCCGTGAGTTAGTATGCTCTCTATCCCTATTCATTATGTCATCACAACTTGTTATCATCCTGAGTCATAACTAGCGATCACCACTTTCTTAAAAATAGAGGAAAATATTAGTAGGATATAGAAGAATTAAGCATAAGGATCATCGAATTGCCATTGTATCAGTCAATATATACGCTGTATCCAATTGATCCGAATTCGCCGTATAGGTCTATTGAATGTTAGTATGCCGTATTGAATTCACAGAATACGCTGTATTGTTTAGAAGAACAAATACGTCGTTTAGACTATGAAAATCAATACGCTGTTCTAGGTAGAAGGTTTGATACGTCGTATCTAACTGGTAGATACGGAGTATCAGGTGATCAATTAGAACATAATACTTATTTAAAAACAATAAAATGCGGGAATTTAAGCAAATAATTTAAACATATAATGCAAATAAATACAAACAGAATTAAATAATTAGATTACACTAAACTCAACTAATTAATGTTTAGAAATACTAATAAGAATAAGGTTTAATTAATTCACTCCCCGACAATAGTGCCAAAAACCTGATGTGCTGTCATGTAGGGTCAATTATTTGATTATCAAGTTTTAAATTTATATTTAGCCGACAAACCTAAAACAACACTTTAACGAGCAGTGTAGCCGGTCAAGATGGAGTTTCGCGGTAAGTAGGGTGTCGAACACTAAGAGTGAAACATTAATCCTAATATTCTATTAGTATTTTAATTAGTCTATTTACTGGTTAAACCTATGCTATATACGTTGTCTAATGATATGGGTATAATCCTGAGAGACTGTGACACAGGTTTGGTGGAAACAAATATCAATTCAATACACAATAAACACAAAAAGAAGAAAATCAAAAGATAGAAAAGCGGTACAAAAGCCATATGATACAAAAAGTATAGCCCTATTAATACCTGTTCAATGCAGGTTTGTTTGTTTTAGTGCAATGATTTACTTTATCCAAAGCGGCATACATTATTAAGGCTAGGCGGGACATCATCCGAAAGCACCAAGACACGATAATCCGTTCACGAATTGACGCATCGCCATAACGCATCCTTTAGTTTAATTATAATCTATCTTAGGGAATGAAAGCAGTGGTGATCCTGTTAAAACCCTAGGCCCACAACACTTTAACCCACTTATTGTTTGAACGGTTTTCATATATGGTATTCCACTATTCAAGCGAGCGTTTATTATCAGTTAATTAGAGGCATGAATCTGAAGACATAAATCGGTTACCAGTATCCGTCCAACTAAAGCTCATAATTTAAAGACAAAGACTGAATGATATTTGGTGATCCTAATGGTCCAGTATATTAAACACGATAATAGAGAGCTATCCCGGTATCTATATTACTTGGTTCGTAACACTAGACCCAGTTAAATGATAGGTCGCATATTCAAACACATAAACACACGTATAAGGTGAGGCGGGGTGGAAACATAATTAAAAACATCAAAGATGAAATTAAGAAACGATTTAAAAGTTACCAAACATAAAACTTTCATTAAGATGGCTATATACCCAAGGGCTATTAGCCTCACCTATGAGAGAGCCGCGCGAGACGAGCGCGCGTGCTAGAGAATCCAAACCAATGAAAATCAAACGATTAATAAAGTATAATACGACAATGGCTTCTATGTTATTTGTTATCAATGCTTGACCTTGGTGGCTGATCTTCTCTTCTAAAATTCCTCTTTATTAAGTATGGTATAAAGAATATGATATTGCACACTGAAAACTCATTTTTGAGTCTTCTATTTATAGTGTCTAAAAAAGACTCGATACGCCGTATCTGGCAAGGTCGATACGGCGTTTTTGGTTGGATTCCTTGGAGTGCGCGCTACGTTCATAATCAATCATTGATATCATTCCCAATTTACTTAATTTACTGTATCTTTGAATAGTTATCTTCATGGATACGACGCATGTAGGTAGAAGGGATACGCCGTATTAGGAATTGGTCAAACGCGTTTTCTTGTGAATTCCTTGGCGCGGGCGTAAGTTGTATCTCTTTGTAGATACGGCGTTTGTCCAGGCGCCGAGAGCGCTCTTCTCAAATATCTTCATTTTAGCTCTAAATTATGCGCCTTTTAGCTTGTCTTCACAAAACACTCCTGAATTACTGAATTTATCAACTTTAAAGCAATTAAGTACCAAATAATGCAATAATTATATAAAAGTGGGCAAAACAGATGGGATAAATGATATAATAAAGTGACGTTATTTGATGTCATCAGCCCCCAAAACAATGGCCAACAACAATAGGGTGGAGCTCGTGGGAAAGTTTATGTCTTGGGTGATAAGAATGCGCAGCAGGACCCAAACGTAGTTACTGGTACATTTTTACTCCATAACCATTATGCAAAAAATTTATTCGATTCGGGTGCTGACAAGAGTTTTGTATCTAGTGCCTTTGCAACTTTGCTTAATATTACACCCACTACATTAGACACTCCTTTCACCATCGAGTTAGCTAATGGCAATTTAGTAAACACCAACACCGTGATTCAAAACTATACACTAAACTTTAAATTCATCCACTCATCGCGACAGACCACATACCAACTGACACAGAAGTTACGATGTATAATTGTATGGAATGGTTTTTTTTTATCACAACATAATGCAGACAAATCACTGCGTGTGAAGAAAGTTGTAGCATATTCCTATCCCAATAGCCGCGCGAATTATGTTATCCGAGGAGATCAAAGTGGAACTCCCAACATCAATTATTCCAGTGTTACGCGCGCGCAGCAAAAGTACATCAAGAGAGGATGTTGTACGTTTCTAGCCCACATAACGGAGAAAAAGTCAGAGGAGAGAGGACTTGAGGATGTACCAATTGTTCATGATTTTCCTGAAGTCTTTCCCGAAGACTTGCCCGGACTTCCACCACCTCGACAAGTGGAGTTCCAAATTAAATTGGTGCCAGGTGCCTCACCAGTTGCTCGAGCACCATATCGCTTAGCCCCTTTCGAAGATGCAAGAATTATCCAATAAATTGCAAGAACTTATGGATGAAGGTTTTATTCGGCCATGTTCGTCACCATGGGGAGCTCCAATTATAACACCTCGTGTTTTAGGCCATTGTACGATATTATGTAATTCACAATTTATTTTTAGGGTTTTACGCGTTTGCTCTTAAATCGTAATCGTTAAGCTAAATCGCTAAACTAAAATGATATTCAATGTAAAACGGCATTAAAACGATTAAACGTTTATAGTCAGCAAGTGTTAAATGAATATTTATGAGGATACTATTAACTTTGTTCTTCTTATTTTTTATTGGTTTACAGTTAAAATGCTTACGTTTCGCGATAAAATGCGTTTCGGCATTCCCGGAAGCACCAAAACCTATCTACGCTTAAACAAATACCCACGATTATACCCAATACAAAAAATAATCAATATATCATCATATATGAGTCACTAGGGCCTGATTTGGTGAAGATAGGACCAACAAATATCTAGTTGCATGTCACTTGCCCTAAATATCAAGGTTTGGCAAATATCAAGGGAACAAAGCCTTACACCTTTGTTACCACTTGACTACTTGCCCTAGGAACCTTCCTTTGGTTCCCCCCCCCGAGGGGGGGGGGGGGGGGTGGGCCCCCCCCCCCCCCCCCCCCACCCCCCCCCCCCCCCCCCCCGGGGTTAAAAATTTGACTTTTAATTTAACATCTATATAAGACTTTTAGATAGCAGTAAACACACAAATATCTTTTCATTTTTCCAAAGTGTAAACATAATCAAAACTACTCCATTTCCCCATATAACCCAAAAGCCCCACGACTCAAAATAACAAACATACACAATCCATACAAAATTTTCTACCACATATACAAGCATACACACATCATATATAAGACCTACTAAGGTGGTTTTAAGGCTTGGTTAACCATTTGCAAGGAAGGAAGCAAGAAAAGGAAGCTAAGGTTTACTTGGGAAAAATTAGGGTTTCATCTTATATTTACTAGCTAAGGGTTTAAATCACAAGAGTGTGATTGTTATTCTTGCCTCTACTCATTCATACAAGGTTATTTAAAAGCTTAATCATTTCATACTTATGATTTTATGTGTTCATATGTTCTATTTAGCTAAATCGCCATTTAGAATACTTTTGAAGTCTTGTGTAGGTGGGAGGAGGGGACTGGTAAATACAAGCCACGAAGACAGTGACACACTCCCCTACTTAAATATCTTACTCAGCAGGGAGGATGAGGAGGAGTGAGGTAGGGGAATAGAAGAGAGGAGAGCACTCACATCTCACTCATCATGGCTATCTCTATCTCTCGAGAAGTATCATATCTCTCTCTCTCTGGATCTCTCCTCAAACAAATATCAAACACGCGTCTAATCGAGGGGGGGGATGTGAGGTTATATAGTGTGGTTTTATTTGTTAATGTATAACGTGGTACTTATAAAAGATTACGAGTGTGGATAGAGATCAGTGAGATCGCGAGATCGCTAGTATATATCTCTCTCTATATACTCGAGCATGTGTAATAACTGTTAATCTTTGTATGATTGGTCTCAGGATTGAATTTTAAGAAATAATGGGTAAGTTGTGTGGTTGAATTTTTTGTAATTGGGGGGGTTTGTAGGTGTTTATTGGTGGGTTGGGGTTAGAGTGTTTTACAAATTCTATCTATCGCACTTGAGGTTTTATTGTTTGTTTTATATACACACAAAATACTATCTCCATTGAGAGGGTGGGGGAGTTGTGGGGTTGTGAATGTGGTGTTGGTGTTTTTTTATAGATGTTTTGAATTTTTTTTGTATAGGGTTTTTAGTTTTTTTAAGTATAGTTTAGATTTGTATTTGTATATAGATGTATTTTGTTTTAATTGTTGTTTTTGGTCGTGTATTAAAGTTTAGTTTTTTAGGTGTTTTATGATTTTGAGGAGTAAATTCATTACGAGAACATTTGGAATAGAATCGCTTAAACGGAGATATAATGGTATATGATACGAAGTTAAGGTGTTGCGTAATTAGTTATAATCTATAATGAACAGTAAAAACACTATTCACAACAGAATCTTGGAAACTTAAAAATGCAATATTATTATCACTTGTCTTAATACGAAAGCGTGGGCATAAGAAACGCGAGAAACGGACTTAAAATGACAAAGTTATGTCATTTTTGCTAAAGGCGTAATTATAAACGTTTTTACTTTATACTACGATTTTCACTTAAACGATAGATGGTGATATAGCTATATAGAAACATAATATTTATAGTTATCAAAGTGCTATATTACTAGGAATTTCATAATGAGGCCCTCTTCGGCTATGGCGTATTGACGAGTTGTTGGATTTACGATTTAAAGTGTCCTAACTCCTCGTACGTCATGTCATGACCTCTTAATTATGATAGCCCGAACGATAGTACGGTAATAACTATATAGAATTATATAGATGATTGTTTGTTAGACCAACGTACTTGAATACTGATTCGACCTATATTAACAGGTTGCATTCGGGCCGTTATCGTGAACGCGTTTTATTTGGGATATTTATTTCAATTTATCTCACTCAAGGTGAGTATCATAGCCCCATGTATTTTACAATTATTTGATTACCAAGTTTTTTTGGGTGAGAAACATAGCATGTATTACAAATTGGACGCAGTGTAACATTTTATCATGATTACGTTTTGCTAAAGAACGATAACCCACTATGCCATAATCTTGAACGACAATTACTGGATAAGACGAGCGCGAATGATTATAAGCAGATTTATTTGGGGATTGACCATCCCACCAGTTCGTAAGGTGACTAGCTATCACTGGAAACGAACGGTATCAAGTCGGATTTTGGATCACACACGGGTTGAACAATGTCACGGGCATGTAGGGCAATATTTATATATTGTAATTCATTTATGTCGAGCTCGTGTCCATGAGCTTTAGGAAAATGTAATACATTTTGTGATGTCTTAATCTGTAAGCATTATCACGGGAAAGTCTAGCGGTCCTGCATACCTTTACATAAACCTATTGAAATATCACTCAACTTTATGTTGACGTTTTAAATTCAATGTTTTTCGAGAGAATTAGGGCACGGGCAAAAGGGATACATGGTGGTTATGATTTTGGATGACCGCATTAAAGATTTAGTCGCATTAACATTTGTATATCTGTTATGGGCTAGGAAATCTTGAATAATAACAAGTAAACAGAGTAAAGCTTTCGAGCTTATTTAAACTTTTAGTTAAATATCATGTTCAGTTTTAAAATGACTTTCAATTTGGTTCGTTCAATATATATCTTGTGCTAGTGATCTGAGAAGTAACCCCCCTGACCCTTATTCCGCTGCGGACCCAATTTTGGGGTGTTACTGAATGGTATCAAGAGCCAAGGTAATAGAGGTCAAGGTCAAATGTTTTTGCTGGACTATAACCGTTTTCAAACATTGCATTCATACAAAGTGTTTTCACTGGACATACATACACTAATTGTGCATTAGTCGGTTAGGCTAGATGCATGCATGATTGATATTCATGATTAGATATACATGTTCTGATATAAAATTGTATATACTATAAGAGTCCTATATTAATACAACTATAAGTTTATTATGGATTTTCATATACGGTTAATTCAGATACGAAGAGTCCACGGTCACCTACACGGCAGTGTCCAGTCATTTGATGATGGTCAAGACAATGGATCATTCACCAGGGAGTCAGGATGGACCACCCATTATGCCAGAGGACCCATATGCTTACATAATGGCTGCTTATCAGGTTCCACCATCGCCTGACTACATACCTGGCCCCGAGGAGCCGCAGTCACCTCCCCCACTGGACTTTGTTCCTGAGCCGATGTACCCTGAGTACATGACAGGAGGATGAGATACTCCCGGCCAAGGAGCAGCCACTACCTGCTGCTGCCGACACCCACACTGCAGATCCACCAGATATGTTCCTGATACAAATTCGAGGAGAGCCAGATGAGGAGGATGAGGATCCCAAGGAGGATCCAGCTGATTACCCTGCTGATCGGGATGATGATGATGATGATTATGATGATGAGGACGGGGATAAGGAGGAGGAGGAGGAGGAGCACCTAGCTTCGTCTGACTCTGTCCCACCTGTACACCGTATGACTGCCAGGATATCTATCCAGGATGAGCCATCCATATCACTTTATCCTGCCTAGGAAAGGTCGAGAGACCTTCCTTGCTTAACTACCTACCATCACACCATCACCACTTTACTCCATTATCATCTCCCCCCAATTTTTACCACATATACCATCTCCCCTATTTCCAGCATCACACAACGCAATCTGTATTACCAGCCTCACCACCTACTAGTCTTATTCAATTCGTTTAGGCTATCGCTGCTATGATCCGGCTGAGAGCCGAGACACCATCCACTTCTCATCCATTACCACAACTAACTTCCTCACCACATTGCAGTGTACAATCTTCTAGACCACATGACAAGACAGGCCCGAGATTACACTACCCACCTCTGAAGAGTATAGGTATGTGACCAATGTTCCTGAGGTACGCAGATTGGAGAGAGTTCAGCTATACAGCCTTTAGACTGATTGGAGGTCGTAGACAGACTATGGGGTTTGTTGGTACGTAAGGTTGGAATACTGAGATGCAACTACAGAGAGCCGAGGGGAGTTCGTCTATTGGATTAGAGAGTTTGATGGTGTGTAGACCCGAGAGAGGGTCTGTTGAGGAGGTAACACCGATACCCTTGAAGGTCAATGCGTATGGTGACGTGATCTTACAGACTGTGCATTCCAGGAGCAGGACACACAAGGGGGGATAATTCTATGTTGTGATGAGGGATACTCAGGACAAGCAGACCCAAATATATCATAGGTGGTTAAACATTGTTTGTTATAGTCAGTACACTATGAGACTGGCCGACAACTAGTCAGGAGGCTCTGGTTTCCCTAAGTGCATGGTACGCTCCATAGAGTTAGTACAAAATAAGACACTTCAGAGATTATGCATTACGACTGTAGTGAGGGTCAGCAGCAGTTGGAATTGCACATTGGGCAGGCAGCTGAGGGAAGCTTAGTAGGACAGTTTGATGAGCTATCATAGATGCTACAGGCAGCCACCATAGACAGGTTCCATTGACTAATGGCAATTAAAGTTGGCTGAAAGGACTACAGACTCAGATTGTTGAGTTTCAGAGACAGCATGGACCCGTAAAAGGTCCCGGCACGGCCTGATGCTCGAAGGGAGGGCTGGTATGCAGATCCTAGATTTGGTTATGTTTAGCTATGCTATGGCTAGCCTGTTAAGTATATGGGTTATCCCAGCTATAGCAGACTGGAATAGATCTTTTGTTTTGTTTATCTACCCAGTAAAACGTCATTTGTTCAGTATTATCTAATTCTTGTACAACAAACAAGTGATACTACGGGTATATTCCCGTCTAGTAGGCTTTAGGCTGTTATCTTATTGTCTTGTAACCTAAGTGTAGTAATCATTTTGTATTCTTAACCCGAACATGTATATTTTTCCAAGTTATATATGAAATGGACGGAATATGTACCTATGAAATCGAATTTATTTATAAATGAATGTCCATTTGTTATTACCATGGTTGCACACACACACACCAGTTGTACATTTCACTGTGTGGATGTGATCTTATTTTTATTAATGTGTATATGTTAATGTCCATAGTTATGATTTTATCAATCTAACGGGTATTATGTTTTTCCATTGTGATTTAAAGAAAATGGCACTAAAGAGAAGGACTACGAGGTTAAACCCAGGTGCAACACCAACACTAGTCCCAAATACTCATACCACTACATCTGTCACCAATGCCCAAATTCAGGCAATGATTGACGAAGGCGTTACTGTTGCACTGGCAGCACGTGATGCAACCAGGAATGGCGACAATATCCATACTTCAGGAACGGGTGCCAGAATGCCTGTACAAGTTGCTCGTAAATGCACCTACCGCGAACATTCTAAAATGCTAACCTTGAAACTACAAGGGCACTGAGGGAGTTGTTGGACTCACTCAGTGGGTTTTAGAAAAAGATGGAGTCAGGTTTACATCATAAGCAACTTGTAGCAGTATCATGCCAGGTCAAATTTGCTACGGTGACCCTGCAAGGAAATGGCGCTTACATGGTTGATCTCCCGACGTGAAGACCCACAACTCCTGAAGTCTTGCGCATGCAAATGAGCAGGAGGACACTGAAAAAGATGATGACAGACAAATACTGCCCAAGGGGCAAAATTAAGAAACTGGAGTTTGAAATGTGGAATTTGAAGGTGAAGGGTACCGATGTGGTAACCCTATAGCAACGTTTCCAAGAACTGGCACTAAGTTCGTACCAGGAAATGTTTCTTGAACGAAATAGATAAATTGAGAAATATTCGGTGGCTTGCCCGACACGAGCCATGGCATGATGTTATGGCAACTAATCAGAAACTATAAATAGTATGCCATTGAGTTTCGCCACTGAACTCAAGACAAACGAAGATCAAACACATGGGCTGAACGTCAGCTGACCAACAAAAGAAAGTCTGATGACACCGCCAGGAACAACCAGAATCAGCAACCAAACAAGAGACAAAACACTGGAAGAGCTTATGCTACAGGAAATGGTGACAGGAGACCATACAAAGGGCCTAGACCTCTGTGTTCTAAATGTAACTATCACTGATCCGGCTCGGACTACACCTTAAAATACATATAATATAATAAAATATCAAATATATAGTGAGGATAGTCTAAAAGCAGCAGAGTCAATGATACCGAGAAGTAGTATAGAGTTTTCCCGGGTCGTAAATCCCCAACGAGGCTGGAATGGTAAATCGATAACGAATGAAATTGAAGATTTGGAATGAGAAACAACTGATTTTGATTTTAAAACTAGATAAACGAAAATTAGTTAAAGAAAACTAAAATATCTAACGGGAAACCAGCAATGGGAAATGGCGAAATCTTAAATAAACTATCGAGTGACAAAAATAGTCATACGGATAAATCCTAAACTACGGGAGCATAAATAATGGCAAATGAAATCCTAAGAAATCTACGGGGAACATAGTTAGGCTAAAAATACTTAACTAGAATAATTAAAACTAATAAACCAAATTAAACATGCAATTATAGACTACCGGGAATTAAATCGCAAGCTAAAACTAAAAATTACAAAAATAAAGTTATAAAATTAATTTTTAAAATTTAAATAAATTAAAAATATTCTAACTTAAAAGAAAATGTAAAAAATTTCAAAATCGGAGTTAAAAAGCGAACAAAACGGTAAGAAACGAAAAAGTCGAACTCGTAAACGGGCCCGGAACTGAATTTTTAGCAAAAATTACCCTACATAAGTTTTTATAATTTTCCTACAAACTAGTTGATTAAAGAAAATTTTCTAAAAAAGAAAAATATTTTTTTGTTAATTTTTGTATTTTTTATGAATTTTCTAAGATTAAAAACTAATTAAAACTAATTAAATATAAAAAGACAGAAAATATAACTACAAAAAATCTGAAAAAATCAAATTAAATAAAGAAAAAGTTGAGGAATCTAAAAATATAAAAAGCCCTAAAAGTTACTGTTTGAATTAAAAGTAATTAAACTAATTAAATCTAAACCTAATTTAAATTAATTAAATTAAATAAACTAACTAATGTTAACCTAAGGGACTAACAGTGAAAGGACAAAAGGACTAACGGGGTAACAGGCTAACTAACCACAGGGACTAACAATTATAACTATGAAAGAAGCAATTACACAAATGGTCCCTGAAGTACTACCCCGATTACAACCTAAGTCCTAAAGGCTTATTAAGCAAAAGTCAAAAAAGGAAAGTTGTAGAGGGGCTTGAGCTTATCATTTTTTATAAAAGGACTAAAGGCTGAAACTCACTAAATAAGCCAAAAATATAAGCTGAAAATCACAGCAGCTTAATGAGACTTAATGGCTTTTTTTCTCTTTTCTTTTTGGGATTTTAAGCTACAAAATAAGCTAAGACTATGGGAATAAGCTAATAAGGCCAAGGGAGACCTAAATAAGCTAAGGGAACCTAGATTAAGCCCTAAAATAAGCTGTTTTATTGTTAAGCTATGTTAACAGCTTATTATAAAAACAGAAAAGGTGCTACTTTAAGCCTAAATTAAACTATGCTAGAAAAGGAATTAAGCTGAGCTACTTTGGGGGCTTAAAGGGCTACTTATAGACTACACTAAAAAGCAAAAAAAACTAGGAGTCTAATAGATAAATAAGCTGGAAAAGGGGGCTGGGATTGGGTGCTCAGCACCAGGGGACATTAAGCAGTGGTGAGGGGGCTTATTTGGGCTTATGAATATAAGCCCTCAAGAGCTTATTAGCCAAAACAAAACACAAACAGAATCAAAGGGGTGCCTAATGAGCTTATATTCAAAAGATGAGGGTCTAGGGCTGGTTTAAAGCTGCTGAATTTTGGGTTTAAAATTGGTTACATTCAAAAATTATTCAAAGCTTAAAATTTGACTTATGTTGTCAAAGTAAAAGGGCAGCAACAAAGGCTTGGTAAATGTGGCTAGAAACAACACAATAAGCACACAAAGAGTGTGCTTAAGCTGCATAAGCAGCTTAAGCCTTTAAGCTCACTTTTTCTTGGTAAATTTTTGACAGAAAATAGAAGGGTTCTCACAAACTGATTTTTTAACTAAAACTTGTGATTAAGTTGGTCTAATTAGGCACACACACTCAGCCAAAGGTGGCTGAGTGCTTGTAACCCACACAATCCCCCACATGACCCATTTTGGGCTTTTACCAAACACCCCTTTAACTTGTAAGAAAAAACTTTTAAGCCTTTAATTATCTTAACT
>BQNB010185372.1:0-12223 GCA_026074375.1 Tanacetum coccineum
GTAGACTTTTTAGAAATTCGGCATACTTCGGCATTTGAGCAAGGGCTTCAGTGAATGGTATGTTCAGCTGGAGTCGTTTTAGGTTTTCTAAGAACCTTCGAGGTTAGGTTTCTTCTTTTTCCTTTTTTAACCGATGAGGAAAAGGTATTTGTGATGTTTTGGGTTTTGTGTCTTTTTCCAAGGTTTCTTTAGGTTCGGATTCGGGTGAGACTTTTAAAGGTGTTACCGGCTCATCTTGATAGGGTGTTGGAGGTTTACTCGTCATATTGATGTCTTGAGTGGTCTCGATGGTGGTTTTTCCTCCTCTAGTGGTTACCTCTTTAATTTCATAATTGACCGAATGGGCTTTCTCGAATGCTTTTCTTAACCCGTATACCTCAAATCCGAGGTTCGCACAATGAGTT
This sequence comes from Tanacetum coccineum, assembly GCA_026074375.1. Taxonomy (NCBI): domain Eukaryota; kingdom Viridiplantae; phylum Streptophyta; class Magnoliopsida; order Asterales; family Asteraceae; genus Tanacetum; species Tanacetum coccineum. The sequence continues at coordinate 405 of BQNB010185372.1, forward strand.
GTTTCTTTCTTTGAGCAGAAGTTCATTAGATGTTATAAATTCCTTTATAAATTATTCCATCTCATCATGTTCCCGTCTTCCTTCGTTGATAAATTTATTTACCATTTCTTCCATTGTTAATTTTTTTTCAGGGAGTGTGAACTGGAATGGATCAAGTAATGTTCCTGTCATGAAAGACATTATTAAAGTAAGATGGTTCTAAGATTTAAAATTGCAGAAGTGGTATGGTCTGTAATCAATACGCCGTATGATTAATTGGATACGCCGTATCAAAAAGCTAAATACGGCGTTTTCAAAGACCGAATACGGCGTTACGCTTATAAATGACTAAACTTTTTAAAAACATTTGGTATTATGTCACAACAATGATTAAAACACCACATTTGGGTATATTAAAGGTTAAACCTTAAAGCATAAACCCAAGAAACTAAATAATTTAAAATTTTGGAAAAATCCAATATAAGGGTTCTATATTACTAAAAACGTTTTCAATACCCTTATAGTGGATTTTTAGCAAATATGAAAATTTTACTACATTTTTGTATCATTGCGATTCTAAAAGGACTTAATATCATTTTAAATGAGTTTTTTCATGTTTAAGGGTAGAGTATCACATATTTTTGTGAAATGCAACAATTATTACATTTATACAAGTATTTGAAGGTATAATACACTTGTAGATGACAAAATCTTTATGTCCCTAAAATGATTAAAACACTAAATTTTGGTATATTAAATGCTAAACTTTAAAGCAGAAACCCTAGAAACTAAATAATTTAAAATTTATGAAAAATCTGCTTTTTGGGGGAGAGATACTATTTCAGCAATCGAGTCACAGGTATCTAACATATTAATACCTAAGGCTTTTCCACAAAGTGGTGATGAAACGTATAACTTGTACAAATCTTTCCATTTTCCAAGTCGATCAAATCCACTCGTTCGCAGAGCTATTTACTCGATTGCCGACATTTCGGGAACACCTCTAACAGAGGGACAAATAGTCAATTTTGAAAGAACTTATTGTCAACCTCTTTCAGATATGAATAGTGGATTTTTACCAAATATATAAATTTTACTACATTTTTGTAACATTGCGATTCTAAAAGTACTTAATATCATTTTAGATTTGTTTTTTCACAGGGTTGAGTATCACATTTAATATCATTTTATGAAATGCAACAATTCTTACATTTATACAAGTATTTTAAGGTATAATACGCATATAAATGACTAAACTTTTTAAAAACCAGTTGGTATAATGTCACTATATTGATTTAAAAACAATTGGTATTATGTCCACTAAAAGGGTTCTATATTACTAAAAACGTTTTCAATACCCTTATAGTGGATTTTTACCAAATATGAAAATTTTACTACATTTTCGTATCATTGCGATTCTAAAAAGGACTTAATATCATTTTAGATGAGTTTTTTCACGTTTAAGGGTGAAGTATCACATATTTTTGTGAAATGCAACAATTATTACATTTATACAAGTATTTGATGGTATAATACACTTATAGATGACTAAATCTTTTAAAAATGGTTGGTGTTATGTCCCTAAAATGATTAAAACACTACATTTTGGTATATTAAATGCTAAACTTTAAAGCAGAAACCCTAGAAACTAATTAACTTAAAATTTTGGAAAAATCCACTATAAGGGTTCTATATTACTAAAAACGTTTTCAATACCCTTATAGTGGATTTTTACCAAATATAGAAATTTTACTACATTTTTGTAACATTGCGATTCTAAAAGTACCTAATATCATTTTAGATGTGTTTTTTCACAGGGTTGAGTATCACATTTAATATCATTTTATGAAATGCAACAATTATTACATTTATACAAGTATTTTAAGGTATAATACGCTTATAAATGACTAAACTTTTTAAAAACAATTGGTATTATGTCACTACAATGATTAAAACGCCACATTTGGGTATATTAAAGGTTAAACCTTAAAGCATAAACCCAAGAAACAAAATAATTTGCAGAAACCCTAGAAACTAAATAATTTAAAATTTTGAAAAAATCCACTATAAGGGTTCTATATTACTATAAAAAATACCCTTATAGTGGATATTTACCAAATATGAAAATTTTACTACATTTTTGTATCATTGCGATTCTAAAATAACTTAATATCATTTTAAATGAGTTTTTTTCACGTTTAAGGGTGGAGTATCACATATTTTTGTGAAATGCAACAATTATTACATTTATACAAGTATTTGAAGGTATAATACACTTATAGATGACTAAATATTTTAAAAACGGTTGGTGTTACGTCCCTAAAATGATTAAAACACTACACTTTGGTATATTAAATGCTAAAATTTAAAACAGAAACCCTAGAAACTAAATAATTTAAAATTTTTGAAAAATCCACTATAAGGGTTCTATATTACTAAAAATGTTTTCAACACCCTTATAGTGGATATTTACCAAATATAGAAATTTTACTACATTTTTGAATCATTGCGATTCTAAAAGGACTTAATATCATATTAGATGAGTTTTTTCACGTTTAAGGGTGGAGTATCAAATATTTTTGTGAATTGCAACAATTATTACATTTATACAAGTATTTGAAGGTATAATACACATATAGATGACTAAATCTTTTAAAAACGGTTGGTGTTATGTCCCTAAAATGATTAAAACACTACATTTTATTAACATTGCGATTCTAAAAGTACTTAATATCATTTAAGATGTATTTTTTCACAGGGTTGAGTATCACATTTAATATCAGTTTATGCAACAATTATTACACTTATACAAGTATTTTAAGGTATAATACGCTTATAAATGACTAAAATTTTTAAAAATGGTTGGTGTTATGTCCCTAAAATGATTAAAACACTACATTTTGGTATATTAAATGATAAACTTTAAATCAGAAACCCTAGAAACTAAATAATTTATATTTTTTGAAAAATCCACTATAAGGGTTCTTTATTACTAAAAACGTTTTCAATACCCTTATAGTGAATTTTTACCAAATCTAGAAATTTTACGACATTTTTGTAACATTGCAATTCTAAAAGTACTTAATAACATTTTAGATGTGTTTTTTCACAGGGTTGAGTATCACATTTAATAACATTTTATGAAATGCAACAATTATTATATTTATACAAGTATTTTAAGGTATAATACGCTTATAAATGAATAAACTTTTTAAAAGCAGTTGGTATTATGTCACTACAATGATTAAAACACCACATTTGAGTATATTAAAGGTTAAACCTTAAAGCATAAACTCAAGAAACTATATAATTTAAAATTTTAGAAAAATCCACTATAAGGGTTCTGTATTACTAAACACGTTTTCAATACCTTTATAGTGGATTTTTACAAAAAATGGAAATTTTACTACATTTTTGTAACATTGTGATTCTAAAAGTACTTAAGATGTGTTTATCACAGGGTTGGGTATCACATTTAATATCATTTTATGAAATGCAACAATTATTACATTTATACAAGTATTTTAAGGTATAATACGCTTGTAAATGACTAAACTTTTTAAAAATAATTGGTATTATGTCACTACAATGGTTAAAACTCCACATTTGGGTATATTAAAGGTTAAACCTTAGAGCATAAACCCAAGAAACTAAGTAATTTAAAATTTTAGAAAAATCCACTATAAGGTTTCTATATTACTAAAAACGTAGATTTTTATCAAATATAAAAATTTTACTACATTTTTGTATCATTGCAATTCTAAAAGGACTTAATATCATATTAGTTGAGTTTTTTCACGTTTAAGGGTGGAGTATCGCATATATTTGTGAAATGTAACAATTATTACATTTATACAAGTATTTGAAGGTATAATACACTTATAGATGACTAAATCCTTTAAAAACGGTTGGTGTTATGTCACTAAAATGATTAAAACACTACATTTTGGTATATTAAATGCCAAACATTAAAGCAGAAACCCTAAAAACTAAATAATTTAAAATTTTGGAAAAATCCACTATATGAGTTCTATATTACTAAAAACATTTTCAATACCTTTATAGTGGATTTTTAACAAATATAGAAATTTTACTACATTTTTGTAACATTGCGATTCTAAAAGTACTTTATATCATTTTAGATGTGTTTTTTCATAGGGTTGAGTATCACATTTAATATCATTTTATGAAATGCAACAATTATTACATTTGTACAAGTATTTTAAGGTATAATACGCTTATAAATGACTAAACTTTTTAAAAACAGTTGGTATTATGTCACTACAATGATTAAAACACCACATTTGGGTATATTAAAGGTTAAACCTTAAAGCATAAACCCAAAAAACTAAATAATTTAAAATTTTGGAAAAATCCACTATAAGGGTTCTATATTACTAAAAACGTTTTCAATACCCTTATAGTGGATTTTTACCAAATATGAAAATTTTACTACATTTTTGTATCATTGCGATTCTAAAAGTACTTAATATCATTTTAGATGAGTTTTTTCACGTTTAAGGGTGGAGTATCACATATTTTTGTGAAATGCAACAATTATTACATTTATACAAGTATTTGAAGGTATAATACACTTATAGATGACTAAATCTTTTAAAAACGGTTGGTGTTATGTCCCTAAAATGATTAAAACACTACATTTTGGTATATTAAATGCTAAACTTCAAAGCAGAAACCCTAGAAACTAAATAATTTAAAATTTTGGAAAAATCCACTATAAGGGTTCTATATTACTAAAAACGTTTTGAATACCCTTATAGTGGATTTTTAACAAATATTGAAATTTTACTATTTTTTTTAACATTGCGATTCTAAAAGTACTTAATATCATTTTAGATGTGTTTTTTTCACAGGGTTGAGTATCACATTTAATATCATTTTATGAAATGCAACAATTATTACATTTATACAAGTATTTTAAGGTATAATACGCTTATAAATGACTAAACTTTTTAAAAACAGTTGGTATTATATTACTACAATGATTAAAACACCACATTTGGGTATATTAAAGGTTAAACCTTAAAGCATAAACTCAAGAAACTAAATAATTTAAAATTTTGGAAAAATCTACTATAAGGGTTCTATATTACTAAAAACGTTTTCGATACCCTTATAGTGGATTTTTAACAAATATGAAAATTTTACTACATTTTTGTAACATTGCGATTATAAAAGTACTTAATATCATTTTAGATGTGTTTTTCACATGGTTGAGTATCACATTCAAAATCATTTTATGAAATGCAGCAATTATTACATTTATATAAGTATTTTAATGTATAATACGCTTATAAATGACTAAACTTTTTAAAAACAGTTGGTAATATGTCACTAAAATGGTTAAAACTCCACATTTGGGTATATTAAAAGTTAAACCTTAAAGCATAAACCCAAGAAACTAAATAATTTAAAATTTTGGAAAAATCCACTATAAGGGTTCTATATTACTAAAAACGTTTTCAATACCCTTATAGTGGATTTTTACCAAATATGAAAATTTTACTACATTTTTGTATATTAAAGGTTAAACCTTAAAGCATAAACCCAAGAAACTAAATAATTTAAAATTTTAGAAAATTCCACTATAAGGTTTCTATATTACTAAAAACGTGGATTTTTATCAAATATAGAAATTTTACTACATTTTTGTATCATTGCAATTCTAAAAGGACTTAATATCATTTTAGATGAGTTTTTTCACGTTTAAGAGTGAAGTATCGCATATTTTTGTGAAATGCAACAATTATTACATTTATACAAGTATTTGAAGGTATAATACACTTATAGATGACTAAATCCTTTAAAAACGGTTGGTGTTATGTCACTAAAATGATTGAAACACTACATTTTGGTATATTAAATGCCAAACATTAAAGCAGAAACCCTAGAAACTAAATAATTTAAAATTTTGGAAAAATCCACTATATGGGTTCTATATTACTAAAAACATTTTCAATACCCTTATAGTGGATTTTTAACAAATATAGAAATTTTACTATATTTTTGTAACATTGCGATTCTAAAAGTACTTTATATCATTTTAGATGTGTTTTTTCATAGGGTTGAGTATCACATTTAATATCATTTTATGAAATGCAACAATTATTATATTTGTACAAGTATTTTAAGGTATAATACGCTTATAAATGACTAAACTTTTTAAAAACAGTTGGTATTATGTCACTACAATGATTAAAACACCACATTTGGGTATAATAAAGGTAAAACCTTAAAGCATAAACCCAAAAAACTAAATAATTTAAAATTTTGGAAAAATCCACTATAATGGTTCTATATTACTAAAAACGATTTCAATACCCTTATAGTGGATTTTTACCAAATATGAAAATTTTACTACATTTTTGTATCATTGCGATTCTAAAAGTACTTAATATCATTTTAGATGAGTTTTTTCACGTTTAAGGGTGGAGTATCACATATTTTCGTGAAAATGAAACAATTATTACATTTATACAAGTATTTGATGGTATAATACACTTATAGATGACTAAATCTTTTAAAAACGGTTCGTGTTATGTCCCTAAATTGTTTAAAACACTATATTTTGGTATATTAAATGCTAAACTTTAAAGCAAAAACCCTAGAAACTAAATAATTTAAAATTTTGGAAAATTCCACTATAAGGTTTCAATATTACTAAAAACGTTTTCTATACCCTTATAGTGGACTTTTACCAAATATAGAAGTTTTACTACATTTTTGTAATATTGCGATTCTAAAAATACTTAATATCATTTTAGATGTGTTTTTTCATAGGGTTGAGTATCACATTGAATATCATTTTATGAAATGCAACAATTATTACATTTATACAAGTATTTTAAGGTATAATACGCTTATAAGTGACTAAACTTTTTAAAAATAATTGGTATTATGCCACTACAATGATTAAAACATTACATTTGGGTATATTAAATGTTAAACCTTAAAGCATAAACCCAAGAAATTAAATAATTTAAAAATCTTTAAAAACAGTTGGTATTATGTTACTACAATGATTAAAAACCACATTTGGGTATATTAAAGGTTAAACCTTAAAGCATAAACTCAAGAAACTAAATAATTTAAAATTTTGGAAAAATCCACTATAAGGGTTTTGTATTACTAGAAACGTTTTCAATACCCTTATAGTGGATTTTTACCAAATATAAAAATTTTACTACATTTTTGTATCATTGCGATTCTAAAAGGACTTAATATCATTTTAGATTAGTTTTTTCACATTTAAGGGTGGAGTATCACATATTTTTGTGAAATGCAACAATTATTACATTTAAACACTTATAGATGACTAAATCTTTTAAAAACGGTTGGTGTTATGTCCCTAAAATGGTTAAAACACTACGTTTTGGTATATTAAAGGTTAAACCTTAAAGCATAAACCCAAGAAACTAAATAATTAAATTTTTGGAAAAATCCACTATAAAGGTTCTATATTACTAAAAACGTTTTCAATACCCTTATAGTGGTTTTTTTTTACCAAATATGGAACTTTTACTACGTTTTTGTAACATTGCGATTCTAAAAGTATTTAATATCATTTTAGATGTGTTTTTCACAGGGTTGAGTATCACATTTAATATTATTTTATAAAATGCAACAATTATTACATTTATACAAGTATTTTAAGGTATAATACACTTATAAATGACTAAACTTTTTAAAAACAGTTGGTATAATGTCCCTACAATGATTTAAATACTACATTTGGGTATATTAAAAGTTAAACCTTAAAGCATAAACCTAAGAAACTAAATAATTTAAAATTTTGGAAAAAATCCACTATAAGTGTTCTATATTATTAAATATGAAAATTTTAAATATGAAGATTTTACTACATTTTTGTATCATTGCGATTCTAAAAGGACTTAATATAATTTTAGATAAGTTTTTTCACGTTTAAGGGTGGAGTATCACATACTTTTGAGAAATGCAACAATTATTACATTAATACAAGTATTTGAAGGTATAATACACTTATAGATGACTAAATCTTTTAAAAACGGTTGGTGTTATGTCCCAAAAATGATTAAAACACTACACTTTGGTATATTAAATGCTAAACTTTAAAGCAGAAACCCTAGAAACTAAATAATTTAAAATTTTGGAAAAATCCACTATAAGGGTTTTATATTATTAAAAACGTTTTCAATACCCTTATAGGGGATATTTACCAGATATAGAAATTTTACTATAATTTTGTAACATTGCGATTCTAAAAGTACTTAATATCATTTTAGATGTGTTTTTTCACTGGGTTGAAAATTACATTTAATATCATTTTATGAAATGCAACAATTATTACATTTATACAAGTATTTTAAGGTATAATATGCTTATAAATGACTAAACTTTTTAAAAACAGTTGGTATTATGTCACTACAATGATTAAAACACTACATTTGGGTATACTAAAGGTTAAACCTTAAAGCATAAACCAAAGAAACTAAATAATTTAAAATTTTGAAAAAATCCACTATAAGTGTTCTATATTACTAAAAACGTTTTCAATACCCTTATAGTGGATTTTTACCAAATATGAAAGTTTTACTACATTTTTGTATCATTGCGATTCTAAAAGGACTTAATATCATTTTAGATGAGTTTTTTCACGTTTAAACGTGGAGTATCACATATTTTTTGTGAAATGCAACAATTGTTACATTTATACATGCATTTGAAGGTATAATACACTTATAGATGACTAAATGTTTTAAAAATAGTTGGTGTTATGTCCCTAAAATGATTAGAACACTACATTTTAGTATATTAAATGCTAAACTTTAAAGCAGAAACCCTAGAAATTAAATAATTTAAAATTTTGGAAAAATCCACTATAAGGGTTCTATATTACTAAAAACGTTTTCAATACCCTTATAGTGGATTTTTACCAAATATGAAAATTTTACTACATTTTTGTATCATTGCGATTCTAAAAGGACTTAATATCATTTTAGATGAGTTTTTTTACGTTTAAGGGTGGAGTATCACATACTTTTGTGAAATGCAACAATTATTACATTTATACAAGTATCTTAAGGTATAATACGCTTATAAATGATTAAACTTTTTAAAAATAGTTGGTATTATGTCACTACAATGATTAAAACACGACATTTGGGTATATTAAAGGTTAAACCTTAAAGCATAAACCCAAGAAACTAAATAATTTAAATTTTTGAAAATATATTACTAAAAACGTTTTCAATACCCTTATAGAGAATTTTTACCAAATATGGAAATTTTACTACATTTTTGTAACATTGCGATTCTAAAAGTACTTAATATCATTTTAGATGTGTTTTTCACAGGGTTGAGTCTCACATTGAATATCATTTTATGAAATGCAACAATTATTACATTTATACAAGTATTTTAAGGTATAATACGCATATAAATGACTAAACTTTTTGAAAATAGTTGGTATTATGTCACTACAATGATTAAAACACCACATTTGGGTATATTAAAGGTTAAACCTTAAAGCATAAACTCAAGAAATTAAAATAATTTAAAATTTTGGAAAAATCCACTATAAGGGTTCTGTATTACTAAAAACGTCTTCAATACCCTTATAGTGGATTTTTACCAAATATGAAAATTTTACTACATTTTTGTATCATTGCGATTCTAAAAGGACTTAATATCATTTTAGATGAGTTTTTTCACGTTTAAAGGTTTCTAAAATACAACAATTATTACATTTATACACATATAGATGACAAAATCTTTTAAAAATGGTTGGTGTTATGTCCCTAAAATGAGTAAAACACTACATTTTGGTATATTAAATGCTAAACTTTAAAACAGAAACCATAGAAACTAAATAATTTAAATTTTTGGAAAAATCCACTATAAGGTTTCTATATTACTAAAAACGTTTTCAATACCCTTATAGTGGATTTTTACTAAATATAGAAATTTTACTACATTTTTGTAATATTGCGATTCTATTAGTACTTAATATCATTTTAGATGTGTTTTTTCATAGGTTTGAGTATCATATTTAATATCCTTTTAGGAAATGCAACAATTATTACCTTTATACAAGTATTTTAAGGTATAATAAACATATAAATAACTAAACTTTTTTAAAAATAGTTGGTATTATGTCAATACAATGATTAAAACACCACATTTGGGTATATAAAAGTTTAAACCTTAAAGCATAAACCCAAGAAACTAAATAATTTAAAATTTTGGAAAAATCCACTATAAGGGTTCTATATTACTAAAAACGTTTTCAATACCCTTATAGTGGATTTTTACCAAATATGAAAATTTTACTACATTTTTGTATCATTGCGATTCTAAAAGGACTTGATATCATTTTAGATGAGTTTTTTCACGTTTAAGGGTGGAGTATCACATATTTTTGTGAAATGCAACAATTATTATATTTATACAAGTATTTGAAGGTATAATACACTTATAGATGACTAAATCTTTTAAAAACGGTTGGTGTTATGTCCCTAAAATGATTAAAACACTACATTTTGGTATATTAAATGCTAAACTTTAAAGCAGAAACCCTAGAAACTAAATAATTTAAAATTTTGGAAAAATCCACTATAAGGGTTCTATATTACTAAAAACGTTTTCAATACCCTTATAGTGGATTTTTACCAAATATGAAAATTTTACTACATTTTTGTATCATTGTGATTCTAAAGCGACTTAATATCATTTTATATGAGTTTTTTAACGTTTAAGGGAGGAGTAACACATATTTTTGTGAAATGCAACAATTATTACATTTATATAAGTATTTGAAGGTATAATACACTTACAAATGATTAAATCTTTTAAAAACGGTTGGTGTTATGTCCCTAAAATGATTAAAACACTACATTTTGGTAAATAAAATGCTAAACTTTAAAGCAATAACCCTAAAAACTAAATAATTTGAAATTTTGGAAAAATCCACTATATAGGTTCTCTATTACTAAAAACGTTTTCAATACCTTTACAAGTATTTGAAGGTATAATACACTTATAGATGACTAAATCTTTTAAAAACGGTTGGTGTTATATCCCTAAATGATTAAAACACTACATTTTGGTATATTAAATGCTAAACTTTTAAGCTGAAACCCTAGAAAGTAAATAATTTAAAATTTTGGAAAAATCCACAATAAGGGTTTTATATTACTAAAAACGTTTTCAATACCCTTATAGTGGATTTTTACCAGATATGAAAATTTTACAACATTTTTGTATCATTGCGATTCTAAAAAGACTTAATATTATTTTAGATGAGTTTTTTCACGTCTAAGGGTGGAGTATCACATATTTTTGTGAAATGCAACAATTATTAAATTTATACAAGTATTTAAAGGTATAATACACTTATAGATGACCAAATCTTTTAAAAATGGTTGGTGTTATGTCCCTAAAATGATTAAAACACTACATTTTGGTATATTTAATGCTAAACTTTAAAGCAGAAACCCTAGAAACTAAATAATTTAAAATTTTGGAAAAATCCACTATAAGTGTTCTATATTACTAAAAATGTTTTCAATACCCTTATAGTGGATTTTTACCAGATATAAACATTTTACTACATCTTTGTAACATTGCGATTCTAAAAGTACTTAATATCATTTTAGATTTGTTTTTTCATAGGGTTGAGTATCATATTTAATATCATTTTATGAAATGCAACAATTATTATATTTATACAAGTATTTTAAGGTATAATACGCTTATAAATGACTAAACATTTTAAAAACAATTGGTATTATGTCACTACAATGATTAAAATACCATATTTGGGTATATTAAAGGTTAAA
>BQNB010185373.1:0-12223 GCA_026074375.1 Tanacetum coccineum
GGGACATACGACCCGGGAATATCTCTTCCGGAATCTTTTTATCATTGATTCTCATGTATACTATTTGACGAATCAATATTACTATAAGGGTCTTATATTAAATACTAATATAAGCTATTTTGGATTTTCAGATACAGTCATGTCAAATTCAGATGAATCAGGGGTCACACACAGAGATATCCAGTCCGTTTGAGGACTTATCAGACATTGGATCACCAGGAGTTGTTAGACCTGAGCACAAGGGACTGCCTTGGATGCTAGATGACCCGTATGTGCATGTCGCCTTACAGGCCCCACCATTACCAGACTACATACCTGGCCCCGAGGAGCCATAGTCACCACCCCTACCAGATTTTGTCCCAGAGCCGGTATATCCCGAGTATATGCCACAGGAGGACGAGGTGTTTCCGGCTGAGGAGCAGCCACTGCCTGCTGCTGCCTCACCCACTGCTCAGTCACCAGATTATGTTCCGGAGTCCGATCCTGAGGCGGATCCGGAGGAGGATGACGACGAGGACCCTAAGGAGGATCCTGTCGATTATCCTGCCGACGGAGGAGATGACGGCGATGACGAGGATGAGTCATCAGAGGATGATGAGGATGATGATGAGGTTGACATCGAGGCCGATGATGATGAGGAGGAGGAGGAGCACCCAGCTCCTGCCGACTCTGCGGTTGTTGCTTTACCAGCTGCTGATCAGGCCCCATCTGCGGAGGAGACAGAGCCGTTCGAGACTGATGAGTCTGCGGCCACACCACCACCACACCCTGCATATCGTGTGACAGCTAGGATTTCTATTCCAGCTCCAGTACCTACACCAGTATGGTCTGATGCAGAGGTTGCCAGACTTCTCGCTATATCTACTCCACCATCATCACCGCTCTCCCCATGGTCATCCCCACTTCCCCAGATACCTTCTCCACCACTACCCCCGATACCATCTCCATCACTACCACTATCACCACCACTACCAGTATTTTCACTAGTGCCTGTGTTATCTCCATCACCACCTGCTAGTCCTATTCGTTCATTGGGCTATCGAGCTGCTATAATCCGGCTGAGAGCCGAGTCCGCATCTACTTCCCATTCACTACCATTACCACCACCCTTGCATTTACTCTTTATTGACTGTAGAGAAGACTGACCCAAGGTTACCTTACCACCTCAAAAGAGATTATGTATCACTATTGGTCCTGCATACGAGGTCGGAGAGAGCTCGTCTGCTGCTGCTGCTGCTAGACCGGCTGGAGGTCTTAGGGCAGACTATGGTTTTGTAGCTACTATGGATAGGGAGATCAGGCGTGATCCGAAGAGAGATGTTGGATATGGGATCACCGACTCGTGGGATGAGATAGTTGAGACCCTGCAGGGGGCACCAGTTAGTACTGACACAGAGTTGGGTCGACATATGATAGCGTTTGAGACTAGGGTTAGGCAGGACACGGATGAGATTTATACAAGGTTAGACGATGAGCAGTCTGGGCGACAGTTATTGGCTGGTCAGATCAACATGTTGTTTAGGGATAGGCGTGCACATGCACGTACTGCTAGACTCATGGAGACTGAGGCTAGGATGTCTAGAGAGGCTTGGGGACGATCTATGGATGCGAGTGATCTTGCGCGTGCAGAGGTTATGTCGCTACGTACCACAGTGTTAGCTCAGCAGTCACAGATCAGAGAGTTACAGTCAGCAGACCGTAGGAGACAGACGGTGATTACAGAGATGCTGGCGGCAGATCACAGGAGGCAGAAGCAGCTCACAGAGGCACTGAAGCTGATAAAGAGACTTCAGACTCAGATGGCAGAGTTCGAGAGATAGCAGGGACCCGCCAAAGGTCCTGCACAGCCAGAGCTACCAGAGGAGGCTGGTAGCAGTTCCTAGATTCTGTTATGGCTAGTTGTTTTGTACAGCCTACTAAGTATTACGGGTTCAATCCCGGCTAGTATGGCTTTAGGTTGTATATATTCTTTTATCTTGTAACCTAATCGATGTGATCATTTTGTATCTGAACCAATCATGTATGTTTTCCAATTATATATGGAATGGTGGTATTATGTCATGTCTGTAATCGAATTTGTTGTGAATGAATGTTGATTTGATTATATCTTTGTTGATTACAATACAGTTGTATATTTCACTATGTGATGTGATCTCACTTTACTTATTGTGCATATGTCATGTCATGGTTATGATTTTACAAAATCTAACGGGTATTATATTTTCTTGTGATTAAAGAAAATGGCACCAAAAAGAGCCATGAGGTCAAACATAGCCCCAGAAACAGCCAACACCACATCTGTCACTAATGCCCAACTTCAGGCAATGATTAACCAAGGCGTTATTGCCGTTTTGGCAGCACCTGATGCAAACACGAATGGCGTCGACAGCCATAATTCAGGAACAGGTGCTAGGAGAAACGAGCGAGCCACTCGTGAGTGCACTTACCCAGACTTCATGATGTGCCACCCTCTAAATTTCAAAGGCACAAAAGGAGTTGTTGAATTGACTCAATGGATTGAGAAAATGGAAACTGTGTTCCGTATAAGCAACTGTTCTATGGAAAACCAAATCAAGTTCTCCACTTGTACTCTTCTGGGAAATGCTCTAACGTGGTGGAACTCCCACGTTAGGACTGTTGGTAATGACATTGCTTATGCAATGACCTGGACTAAACTGAAGAAGAAAATAACTGACAAGTACTGCCCAAGGACCGAGATTAAGAAACTCAAAGTTGAACTGTGGGAATTGAAAGTGAAAGGTACCGATGTGATAGGGTACAACCAACGTTTTCAGGAACTGGCACTGCTGTGTGGTAGAATGTTTCCTGAAGAATCTGACAAGATTGAGAAATATGTCGGTGGCTTACCCGACATGATCTACGAAAGTGTAGTAGCATCCAAGCCTAAGACAATGCAAGAGGCAACTGAAATGGCAATTGAAGTGATGGATAAGAGAATCCGCACTTTTGTTGACCGTCAAACAGAGAACAAGAGAAAGCCAGATAATAACCAACAACCACAACAACACCACCAAAACAAGAGGCAGAACACCGGCAGGGCTTATGCTGCAGGGACTGTTGAGAAGAAACATTATGGGGGATCCAAACCCCTATGCTCAAAATGCAATTATCACCACGATGGTCCATGTGCTCCTAAATGCCACAAATGCAACAAAGTTGGCCATTTTGCTCGTGACTGTAGAAGTACGGCAAATGCTAACAATGCCAACCATCAGAGGGGCACTGGGTCGGGTCAGAAGCCTACTTGTTTTGAGTGTGGAGTCCAAGGACACTTCAAGAGGGAATGTCCCAAGCTGAAGAACAACAACAACCGTGGTAACCAAGTTGGAGGTGGCAATGCTCCAGCCAAGGTGTATGCGGTAGGGCATGCAGGGACAAACCCAGACTCCAACGTCGTGACGGGTACGTTCCTTCTAAACAACCGCTATGCTTCTATCTTATTCGATACTGGTGCCGATAGAAGTTTTGTATCCACTGCATTTAGCTCCCAAATTGATATCACACCAACTGCATTAGATCACTATTATGATGTTAAACTAGCCGACGGGAGAATAATTGGGTTGAACACTATCCTTAGGGGTTGTACATTAAATATCCTGAACCACCCATTCAACATAGACTTAATACCCATAGAACTTGGTAGTTTCGACGCTATAATTGTTATAGATTGGTTGGTAAAGTACCAAGCAATCATTGTGTGTGCCGAGAAGATCATTTGTATCCCCTAGGGAAATGAAACATTAAATGTTCACGATGACGGAAGCATCCAGGGACACGAGGCTCGTCTGCACATTATCTCGTACACCAAAACACAAGAATACATGCTAAAAGGATGTCTAGTCTTTTTGGCAAAATTTAATACAAAGGAGACGAAAGATAAGTCGGAGAAGAAGCGACTTGAGGACGTACCAATCGTCCAGGATTTTCTTGATGTATTCCCTGAGGACTTGTCGGGTCTTCCTCTGACTCGACAAGTGGAATTTTAAATCGATTTGATACCTGGTGCTGCACCCGTAGCTCGGGCGCCTTATCGATTGACACCTTCTGAAATGAAAGAATTGTCAGAGCAATTAAAAGAACTATTTGACAAAGGCTTTATAAGACCTTGTTCCTCACCCTGGGGAGCTCCGGTCTTGTTTGTCAAAAAGAAGGACGGATCATTTCGAATGTGCATTGATTATCGGGAATTGAATAAACTAACGGTGAAGAACCGTTATCCGCTCCCAAGAATTGATGATTTATTTGATCAGCTTCAAGGGTCGAGTGTCTACTCGAAGACCGA
The DNA here is from genome assembly GCA_026074375.1 of Tanacetum coccineum. Taxonomy (NCBI): domain Eukaryota; kingdom Viridiplantae; phylum Streptophyta; class Magnoliopsida; order Asterales; family Asteraceae; genus Tanacetum; species Tanacetum coccineum. The sequence continues at coordinate 4,304 of BQNB010185373.1, forward strand.
ACTAAGGTCGGGTTATCACCAACTGAGGGTTCAAGAAGAAGACATTTCAAAGACCGCTTTTAGAACTTGTTACGGCCATTATGAATTTCAAGTTATACCATTTGGTTTGACAAACGCACCGGCCGTATTCATGGACCTTATGAATCGGGTGTGCAAACCATATCTGGATAAATTCGTGATTGTCTTCATTAATGATATTCTGATATATTCGAAGAACAAGAAAGAATACGAAGAGCACCTTAAGTTAATCTTAGAGTTGCTTAAGAAAGAGGAGTTGTATGCCAAATTTTCCAAGTGTGAATTTTGGATTCCAAAAGTACAGTTCCTCAGTCATGTGATTGACAGCCAGGGTATTCACGTGGACCCCGCCAAGATCGAATCCATTAAAGATTAGGCATCTCCTAAGTCACCAACAGAGATTTATCAATTTTTAGGTCTTGCTGGGTATTATCAAAGATTCATCGAAGGATTTTCGAAGATTGCGAAACCAATGACCAAGCTCACTCAGAAGAAGGTCAAATTCGAGTGGGGTGACAAACAAGAAACAGCGTTGCAACTGTTGAAGCAAAAGTTGTGTAGTTCACCAATTCTGGCTTTACCTAAAGGAAGCAAAGATTTTATTGTATACTACGATGCTTTCATCAAAGGTTTGGGCGATGTGTTGATGCAAAGAGAGAAGGTGATTGCTTATGCATTACGCCAACTAAAGATTCATGAGAAGAACTATACGACTCATGATTTGGAACTTGGAGCAGTAGTGTTCGCTCTTAAGATTTAGAGACACTATCTGTATGGAACCAAGTGTACCGTGTTCACTGATCATAAAAGTTTACAACACATAGTGGATCAGAAGGAATTGAACATAAGACAACGTCGTTGGTTGGAGTTGCTTAGTGATTACGATTGCGAGATTCGGTATCGTCTAGGGAAGGCAAATGTCATCGCTGATGCCTTGAGCAGGAAGGAACAAGAGTCACCATTAAAGGTTCGAGCCTTGGTCATGACTATTGGTTTGAATCTCCCCAAACAAATTTTGGATGCTCAGACTGAAGCACGGAAACCAGAGAACATCAAGAACGAAGATGTTGGAGGTATGTTGCTTGAAAATTCAAAGGATCCGGAGAAGCTTAGAACAAAAAAGTTGGAACCCCATGTGGATGGAACTCTATGCTTAAATGGCAGGAGTTGGTTACCATGTTATGGAGATTTGAGGACCGTGATCATGCACGAGTCCCACAAGTCAAAATACTCTATCTATCCAGGTTCTAACAAGATGTATCAAGACCTGAAGAAGCTATATTTGTAACACCCCCAAATTGGGTCGCAGCGGAATAAGGGTCCGGGGCGTGTTACTTCTCAGATCAATAACACAAGATATATATAGAATGACCAAAAAGTCATTTTAAAACTGATACATTAGATTTAACAAATGTTTGATTCAAATAGCCCGAAGCTTTAACTTGTTCATTGTTATTATTACAAAGATTTCTAGCCCATACAGTTATACAAAATGTAATGTGACAAAATCTTTAATGCATGATATCCCAATCAAAACCACCAATGTATCCCTTGCACCTTGTGCTTACTGATCCCTGAAAAACATTGCTTTAAAACGTCAACAATAATGTTGGTGAATTCATAGGTTTGATAAATCATATATTGTAGGACCATAAGATTTCCCAAGTGTATGATAATGCAACAGATGAAGTCATCATATAAATGTAATTACGTTGAATGGCCTACATTGCCCGTGATGATGTTCTAACCCGCAACATACTATGTTCGACATGGTATACGTTCGTTTTCCCAGTGATAGGTAATCACCCGAACGGGGATGTCAATCCTAATAGATCTATTCATATCATTCGCGCTCACAATCCAGTAACTGACAGTTCATGATAATGGGCTCAACTAGGGTTATCGCAACTTAGGCAACACGTAATCATAATATAAAACTTAACCACTTGTGTCTAGTTATAAAACATTGCATGTTTCTCACCCCAAAAACTTTGTAAAACAAAAGCATGTAAAACGTGGGGCTATGAAGTTACCTTTAGTGAGCAAATAACAAGAATATCATAGATAATACGCCACGCAAATTGTCAGATGCAACCTATTTAAATTAAGGTCGTATAAGTACTAATCACATTGGGTAAGTACTACCATGCATAATTCTATATATTTCTAATAAAGCTATCACCATTTGATTGCAGTTTACAGTACTATAACATATATAAATAAAATACTACTTAGGTAGAATTCACCACTATTCACTTACTAACTAAGGTAAAAAGTTAAGAACAGTTACAAAATAATTATAATATATATAATATACGTATGTTTAACTACCAGGATAAGTTTAGATCAAACAGAATCACATCACGGTAGGTCGTTATGCACGCAATAGACTATTGAATTAGAAACCACGATTTAGAGTTCGGGATCCATGATTTTGAATTTAGCAAAAGATATTTGATGATCAAACTCTATCGTAACTAGAGAAAGGACTAACAATTAAAATTTTAATCAAAAGCTTGCAAAAAATGGAACTAAAACTAAATAGGCGACTAAAATCTAAATTCTAAACAAAATATTAACCTAATTTTTATTTTCATTATTTCGAATGATTCTAATGAACTAAAAAAATGAAGTTAAAAAAAACCTGCGAGTGAAAACGTGAGTTAAAAAAAACGGAGGGTTTAAAATTAGAAAACCACGAAACAACGAACAAAACGCCGTTCTTTAAAAAGATGATTTTTTTTGGCACGAAATAGAACCCTACGAAGATTGACATACATATTTATCTAGCAACTTTAATGACAAAAAGAAAATTTTATAAAAAAAAGATTTTTAAATTTTCGATTATTTTTTTATTATTCTAATTTTTAATGATTTTTTTAAAGTTTAAAAAATAAAATAAAACGATTAAAAATACAAAACTTTTAGGTAAAAATTCTTCTAGAAAAAAATTTCAGAAAATAGCTAAAGCTATAAAACAATCCTAGAGAAAACATAGTTCAAAAGTTTGTAGCTTCTTATTATTAAAATAAGCCCCCCACACGAAATAAAGCTAACAACAAGCTTATTTAGCTTATAAAAGGTGAAAACGTGTATAAAAGATTAAGTGTGGGGGAAGGTAAAAAAAAAACCGGGATGAGACTAATGAATAAAACTGATGAGCTAATGAAGCACAAAAAAAAATGGTTAAACACAAAAACGCGTCTAGATTTAGATGGCATGAATGAGAGAAGGGTTCAAGACGGGTTCGAACGAGGCTTCCGAGTCTTATTTAGGCTGAACTCTTCTTTAGTGCAAAACCTATGGCCAACCACAACCAAAAAACCGGATCCTCCCCACTTTCTTTGGTTTTATTTTGTGGCACTTAGACACTTTTTTATTATTTATTATTACTTCAATATTTTTTATATATATTTACAAAAAACTTTTGTATTATTTTATATAATAAAATTATATAAATTTATATAATTATATTATTCATATATATTTTTAATAATTATTTTATTTAATTATTTTTTTTTTTTTTTTTTTAATTTTTTTTAATTTATTTTAAAAAACTAAAACAAAAAGATGGAACATACAAATACAGACATTAAATATAGCTAACAATTAATAAAGGAACATAAGCTAAATCTAGAACTTAAAATTAAGGCTTCCTCATTATCTTGCTCAAAAGCAAAACAGAACAAAACGGAAACAGCTTATAAATCTCACGAAAACCCGTGCATGAATACCCCCCACCACAGAGCGACCAAATCCACAACAGAATGAACCGAGAGCTAGCATTTTATGGTTTATGTGTGTCCTGCGTCATATGTCTTCAACATTCCACTTGATAAGCATATAAACCACTGACGAGAACACACAAACCAGACAAAAGCGTCAATAAAATAGCACTCAAAGAAAAAACCACCGCCACGGCGATAAAAAAAAGGCACTGCTCAATCTGGCATCCATCCTTAACACAAACACTCCTCCCCTACCACACCCCCGCACCCAGCCCCACACAACACACCCACTTCCAGCCAAAATTCAACGCCCATTCCCCCACAGCACCCCGCACCTACATCCCTCCCCGATCCCCTCATCGTCCTGTCTCCTCCTCCCAGCCCCAAACTCCCCCAAACTTCTGCGCTCCACCTCCTCGAAAGCCACCCACCGCCCAACCCCAGCACACCCAACGCCCCCCACCCACCCGACAACCACACCACCTTCCCCCCCCACCCGACCCCCCTGACCTGAATCATACGCCCACCAGCGCACCGCCCCCTATGCCTACCTGCCACCCATCTCACACCAGTCCCCAAAAAAGTCCTCCCCCCCCCACACAACACACCTCCCCCACCAACACAACAGCACTCCAGGTCCTAAAACACCCCCTCATCGCCACCCCCCTTGCCCCCTACGACCCCCCCCCCACCCGGACGACCACCCTTTCTTCGCGAGCTTGCGCTCTTATTGATCAGAATCCTCTCAGGCGTGTCTCCGACAATATTCCGACCCCCCCCCCCATTGCTATAACCCCCCCATATCACCTAACCTAACATCCCCTACGCACAAACAGCAAATACACGCCCCAAACCCCCCCATAACCCGCCCCCCCCTCTAACCATCTGACTACCCCAATACCGCCTAACCACGCCCCCCCCCCCTCCCCGCACACAACCCGACCACCTCCATACCATAATTTAAACAAAAAGTGAATCAAACACAATACAAAAAAAAAATTTAACGAAAACAACCAAAACAAAAAAGAACAAAACCCACCTTAATCAAAAAATCAACACAAACACTCTTTTTAGACAACATCTTTAACCCCACATCCCAAAATCCACAAGAATTCTCCCTCTTGTTGTGCCCCCCACAAAATCCCTCGCACCAGTAACCCTCAACCTCAACCCTTCCCCGTAGTCCACCACCATCCCACTCCCTACCACCCCATCAACCAAAAACTAACTTGTCCTTCCGTCCCCAAACAAGACCATCCCCACCCTACCCCTATTACACTAGCCCAACAAAACCTTTCAGCAACGGTATGTGGCGTTACCACAGTGCACCAACCCTATTCCTCCCCCATCCCTAACCTCACCCCAAAAACACAACCCAACCACTCCCCCTCCGCCCCACTACCCCCACACCTCTCCCAACCTCCACACCACACCCACCTCACCCCACCCAACCTCAACCCCCAACCCTCCGACGCCACCGCATCCGTGGAACAGCATAAGGCCCAATACCTCCAAACCCCAAGGCAACCATGCAAGCCTCCAACCACTCACAATAGAAACGCCCCACCCAAAGCGATGGATAAGTCCCACCATAACGCAAACACCCGAGCACAAGAAGTGCCCATAGAATAAATACAGCCACACTATCTTTATAAAGCAAATTGTCCCTGGAGCTAGGAACATACATACAAAAGACATTACCATACACATTTTTAACATAAACCTAAACAAATTCCATTTTTACAAAAGATAGAAAAATGATAACTAAACATCTTATAAAAACTCAGCTGACTCAAGTAAAATTACCTAATATCTTTGACTTTTTATGGTCAAACTAGCTTAAACCAAACACCCCTTTAAGACTTTGACAGATTTGAAAAAGCTTTTTAAAATGAAAACTAATGACTAAACCTTAACTACCAGATTATTAATAGCTTATAACCAACTTAATTATCATGATCTAACAACTAATTTAACCTAAAACTTAAGATCTAAGATAATGCTACTTGTTTTTTGGGTTTTTAATGAGTTTTTATGACAGAAGAGTAAATCTAAAAATCTATAACTAATAAGCTAAAAACAAATGAAAATTAATGACTAATAAGCATAATGAAAGAGTATTAAGCACAAATAAGCAACTATAATAAGCAAATAAGCAAGAATAAACAGATTATCTTATATTAAGCTAAAATTAAGTGAAAGTGAAATCTAAAGGAGAACTTACAATGAGCTTCAGCAAGAACAGAAGCTAGTGCTCATAGAGCTAATCAACAAGCTCTTCTAGCTTATAAATAAGCTAGAAGTAAAATCCTTGGGATTCCTTCCATTATTGAACCCCCTTCCATAAGTCCAAAATCCATAAGCTAAGGTAATTTAGCTGTTTTTAAGATTTAGGTATGTTTAATAACTTTTGAGCTTAATTATTAGCTTAGAGACTAATAAGAGCTTAAGATGAACTTATTACAAGCTTATAAAACAGTAGCAATCATTGAGATTTATAAAAACTTATTATCAAAAATGATTAATATAAAAGTGAAACACTATTTCATTGATTTAAAAGTAGCTTACAATACTAGGAAAAAGTGATTACATTTATCTAAAAATGATTTAAGGAAAAATTACATAAGCTAAACAATTAATCTAAATTAAGCTACTACTACCCAAAAAAACTCTCCCTTGTGTGTGAGTTGAGGGCCTCTTTTATAGCACTTGAGAAAGCTTCTAGGAGCTAAAATCAGTTAGACGCTCCTTTTCATTTCATCCCTTGATCATCCTTTAATGATTGAATCTATCTTTTACACCATCAGATCACTTATGAGCTCACACGGATTGCCAAGCTGGCAATCCGTTTGAGACTCATGTGTGCTTGTTTACTGAGTATATTTAGTGTAAATCCCACATTCCATTGTGCTTCTTTATGCTCTGACGTGTCGTCTCTTGTTAACTGTCTAATGATTGCACTTTATTAGACTACTTTAGCCCTGCTTTTGCATTGTTTACCACTTGAATTGACCATTCGCAACTTCAATCTCCATTTGCCTTTTGTTTTCACCTTGGTTAAATGTGGAGACGATAATGAATAGTAAAAATCTCTTCCCGCCCTTCTTTATAACTGAAAACGGGTGAAAAGTTTTAAACTTTGGAATTTGTGACACAAATGGTCCCTTTCTTTCTTTATAACAATTCTAGTGTAATAAATTGTTTTAGAAAAGGAAACAATGGTCCTTGTGGTTTTATAAAAAGGTAATGGGCTAGGTTTTATCTTCTTGTGTTTGACTTTGTTTGACCACTGTGACTGGACTTGGCTGCGGGCTTGACTTTTCTGGCTTCGGCTTTGTACTCTTCTGATTCTCGTGTCTGTGCTTGCCCGTTTTTGACTGATTTCTTGTGATTTTTGACTCATCCATACCTGCACACACAAAACACAAATACAAGCATATTTTTGCCATTTTTGGTGTGTTTTCGGTTTAATTAGGTTATTTTAGGCATAAATGGATATGTGTATTCTACACTTATCAACCATCTAATTGTTTTGGAAAAATTGTGTTTAATAAGTTAAAACGTTCATATTTCCCGTTGTAGTAAAATTGGCGTAACTTTCGCGTTTTAAGTCCGATTTTGACGTTTCTTATGCCCACGCTTTCGTATTAGGACGAGTTATCATAATTTGACATTTTCATATTTTTGATCCTCTGTTGAACAATACTTTTTACTGTTCACACTAGTTATAAAGTTATTTTTATAGTTTTAGTTATCGTAAAACCCGTAAACGTCGTATTTTATTCGTTATAGCTCCGTTTTTAGTGATTTTTTGAGCACGTTCTCGTAATTGAAAGTTCTACTTATTTATGAGGTTTATAAAAATAAAAGTTTCTGTCATGAACAGTAACTTTAGTAAAAATAGTTTTATAAAAGTATTAATTGTCATAAACTCGTGAAATTCATAACTCGTTCGTTATTAATTGAAAATTTACGATTCTTATCATTTTGGAATCCTAAAAATTTGTATAATTTGTTAAAAATACCAAACTTTCTGTTTGAATAATTTATATAAATTTTTTTTATAAAAAATCTTTTACGACTCCGTTTATTAACGTATAACTTAGTTTTTACCGTATCTTTTTTGTTATTAATCCGTTTTTCGAGTTTCTTATCTTTTTGGAATCGTCATGAG